>JAALXH010000455.1:0-44174 GCA_012977735.1 Fusarium tanahbumbuense | reverse complement strand
CCGGGCACCCCTCCATATACGTCATTAGTTGCTCTCGCCAGGACAAGAACAGATCATAACAATTCAGCTCTGACTCGAGGTATCTTGAGAAAGATACCTGGATCAATCATAACCAAAAGTCAAAACAAACGCCTCTACCAGTTATCGCATCTGACTTCATTCTCCTGGACCTTTGACAACCATCCTCTGGGTATCTGGATGCTACTGTGAACGCCCACTTCGGCCGCTCTCGCCCGCTTTCACCCACTACGGGCCCTCCTTTGCCGCCCACTCCGCCGCTGGGCTTCATTCAACTTGGCTAGGTACTCTTGTCTCGGCTTCCACTTTGCTTGGCTTTGGGATTCCCGATTCTATCTTTTTACCTTTACTTTTGTTTCCTTTTCCTCCACTAAACGACCTACTTAACTCTTCCTCGGCCCGCTCCCCGACTTCGCCTTGCGAATTGCTTCGCTCCGCTTTGCTTTCGCCCAAAAGTCAACTTGACAAACCCAGCGATTAATCATGCCTGAATACCGCCACGCAAGAAGCGGTAGCCTCAGCGTTGCCAACGGCGGCTCGCAGACAAACACTCCTCTGTCTTCCGCTGCTGCTCCCCGCTTCGACGGTCCTCGAAGCCCTCCGAGTACGTTGATATCATGTTTAATGTCAATGTCATGTTATGACATATTTGCCTGGTTGCATGTTGCACACGACCCGATCTTTCCCCCGCCATGCCATACCATACTGTTGTCCCTACTGACACGACTTGTTTTGAATAGACACCTCTCACGTTCCTTGCAAGTTCTTCCGTCAAGGTGCTTGTCAAGCCGGAAATGCCTGTCCTTTCAGTCACGATTTGAGCAATGCTGCCGAGAACGTCTGCAAATACTTCGCAAAGGTGAGTGCGCCATATCATGATTCGATCTTCCCTGCCCGCATGCAGCCCCAGCCCCTCTCACTCTGCACGTCGCAACGGCTTTAATGCGTCAATAACGCTGACAATTGTGTCTAAAAACGCAGGGAAACTGCAAATTCGGTCCCAAATGTGCAAACATCCATATTCTTCCCGATGGCCGACGAATCAACTACGGAAAGAATGGCGTCACAATAGGCAATACTTCCACTCTCGCCGGTCGCTCCAACCCCACCTCCGCAAGCAACAATCAATCCTCCACCAGCGCCCTCACCACTTCTCTCTACCGCGCTGACGTCCCTTCATACACTGGCGCGTATCCTTACGACGAACAAGAGCCACATAGTCTGGGTCGCCAGCCGAGCCTCGAGAATGGCCTCCCCACTATCGACATGTCCTATACCGGGTCCAACTACGGTTCTCCCCGAGACGAAGAGTCCTTGCGCTTTGGCATGGGACTTTCTCCAATTAACAACAAAGGTCTCTCTGTTCTAGACGCTCCTCTCCCCGCCTCGTTCGATTCCAATGGCATCTCAAATGCCGCCCGCTTCCCTGGTGGTCCATGGCCCTCATCCGTGCCCAACCAATTCGGCATTGAATCGCCTACTCCTTCGCTCAGCAACGCCAAGGATTCGCGCACTTCTGAGACTCTCAAACTGTTACATACCTCAGCTTTCGGTTCGTCGGATCACCTCCTGGCCCCTCTGGATAGAAGCCCACCTAACTCTCATCAAGCCAACGGGGAAGAATACTTTGGGAGGCGAGCTATGCACTCGTCTCGCTACACCAAGCCCCGTATGCTCAGTTCCAGCATGCCTAAGACGTCTGTTGATCGAGACTGGGAGCCTGGTTTTGCCTTTGGCGACGACGACGATAACCTTCCCGAGAACTATGTTCCCGAAAACCTGCAGGACCTCCTTACACCCGTTGAAAAGGCCCGACGTGGTTCCATGCGCGCTGACGGTGATGGCGACGGTCTGAGCAAGTATGGCAGTCCCATCGGAACTAGCCCCAGCCGATGGGGTCCCATGTTCCAGCGACAGAAAGAGGAGGAGGAAACCTCTCGATCACTCCGAGGTGCCTCTGCTTTCGGCCATGTGGGCAGCCCACTCCGAAACTCTGTTCTGTCGCAAGAAATGGGCGGCACCAACGGTTTCAACCGTCCTTCTTCTTTGCGATCAGGCAGCGATGGCATGTCTATGCTTTCTCAGCAGCTTCAGCGAAGCCATCTTGATGAACCTACCAACAACTCCAGCCCTCTTCTTCACCCCGCAACCGCCCGGGCTGGTAACACCGCTAGCGCTATTAGCCCCATTAGTCCGATCGGCAGGGAACGTGAGCGTATTGAGCGTCATGTGTCCAGCGGCAGCATCAGCTCATCGATGAACGGCCGCTTCACCACCCCCATCAACGAGGACGACGAGATGTTCCACATGGAGGGCATGGAGGAAGACGGCGACTCATCAGTCAAGTCTCCCAAGAGACAAACAGCCGGTCTCGCCAACATGAACGTCTGGGGCAGCTATGCTTCTGTCGCTGGCAAATCCTCCACCAATGGAAACAAGGGCGTTCCTGTCAGCGGCCGATAAACGACTCGGGCTGAAAGGCGGGAAGGGCAGCGTGTTCTTTGAATCACTGTTTCCAGTTTTATAAGCCAGAGCGCTGGAGTTGGGTCAGCTTTATCTGATAGACAAAAATTGAGGTGGGGGTGATGAGTTGACGAGCCATGATGGGATACAAAAAAACACGACATTCGCTACGACACATAACTGCATATCGCCATTGCATAGGTATCGCCGATCAGGTCACTCATCTACATACAGTGAACCGATCGGACGAACATCTGGCATTCGAGGGAAAGATAAAAATGACAAGTGCATGGCGGTTTTTAATGGCCAAGATCAAAAAAGGATATAGGATACACGGCCAGGAGTTTTGACATTTTGCTATGTTTGCTTGATAATTGGGAGGTTCGGTTCAATTGCTCACATATGCGGTCTTTGGATGAGAAGTGGATATTTCATTCTTTACAATATGAACGTAGTTTCTTCTATTGGAATGAGAGATTGACATTGCTCCTCTTCTGAGTTGGCACATCTTGCTTCTCGCTCGAGAGACTTGCTACTGAGCTTGGTGTTTTGGGAAAGGAATGGGATCTACAAAAAACAATCGCAAATGGAGGTCTTGAGACTTGACTTTCGTTAGATATCGCTTGAGGACAATAGTATAAGGATAGGAGCATAATGAACATATGTTCACCGCCTGTTGGCACTATTTGAGGGCTCTTTTGTTTGTGAAGTTCATGACTTCTTGCTGTCGTGTCAGTGTCTTCGTGGTGTCTTGTCCATGTAGCATCGAGGGTGTGAAAGATAGGCGATGATGTCCTCACGATATTCTCCCAGGCTGCGAAGATTGAGAGGACAGGGAGTTTCTATACAATAGTACAAGGTAAAGTCACAGTAGTAGAGATTCAATCATCTATCCATCCATCCCCAGATGAGTGCCTGCAGACACTGAACCACTCATAAATCCTACCATCCAATCTTTCACGATATGCAAACAGGGCCAATTGTCACAGCTCGTGAACAGCACAAAGCACGGGTAGACGAAGTATGCATTTCATGCCGACCACACTTGTCGCCAAGGATCTTTTATTCGTAACCCTCTCACTTCCTCTCTGTAGCTCTCTCCTCGCCCCTCCTTCTGTAAATATAAATAGCCCTTTCTCATGGTGCGCCGAGATTAAAAGAAGAATTGGATTGCGTTATATTGGCGGATTTTTGTTCTCTTTATCTCCTCCGTCCACCACCATCGCACCCCGAATTCCGCTTCTTTCCTGGGGTGTTTATCATGAGAGTTGGAAGTAATTGTACAAAGATGGGGAGAAGGAACAGAAAAGAGGGAACGGGGGAGGTGGTGGTGGGTGGTATATGGGAGATTAAACCGTTTAGTTGGCGTCGGGCTGGTTCAGGATGTACTCGACAGCCTGGTTGACTATTCACGGGGGTCAGTATCATGTCTGAGAGTCTGAAATGTAGCGGATATAAGTACCGGAGTGGATAGAGTCGGCATCCTTATCGGGAATCTCAATGCTGAACTCCTCCTCGATGGCCATGACGACCTCGACGGTGTCAAGAGAGTCGAGACCGAGGTCGTTGGCGAAGTGAGCGGAGGACTTGATCTATTCAATTAATTAGACAAAAGATAAACCGAAGTATCTTTCCATTCGAGGACGTACGTTGGAAACATCGTTAACCTTTAAATGACGTTAGTATTTCTGGCTCTATACATATCTGGAGGGAGCTATCTCAAGCTAGATATCTCCCCCAATTGCTCGAGCTCACCTTGTCAAAGCCCTGCAACAAGCTCATAATTCGGCCCTCGACCTCCTCCTTGTTGAGCGCACCGCCAGCGCTGTAGAACCGCACGGCCTGGAAGCTCTGGATCTTGGGAACGGCGGCGGAAGCGACGCGGGGCGCCACGGGAGCGAAAGAGCGGATGGCGGCCGGTCGGGCGGCGACGCGGAGGGATCGGAGAACGGCGGATCGGAACATGTTTGCTGTGGTTTTCGGAGGACAAGAGAGGAGGATTGCGATTGAGCTGGTGGTGGTGGAGTCGGGTTGATGATGAGGGTGATGATAAATTTCTCGTTGCTACTCGGGTTGAACTGGTTCTGTTTCCGATGGAGCCAAATTGTGCTAAGCTAAGCTCGGTTTGGAGACATCACGTGATATATGTCCGGGGGAGTGCTCCGGCGTTTGAGAGCGAGATCGCATACGTCAGCGATAGAGGGGACGTGATTGGGTGGTAAGGCCGAGGATGTCGGATATAGGAGATGCATCGTGAGATGAGTTGAAGAGTCATTGTACTGAAGAATGAAGTTTACTTGATATGAAAGGAATGGCATTTGGTGTTTAATGGTTAAGTGCTGGTTGCAGTCTAGTCAGCACAATCGAACTTGACCTCATTGGTTCTGACGTTTAAGAGTCTGGGGAAATGAAGGACCAGACTTGCAAGTGCAGGAATGTCCAATGCTTCAGCTGACATGGAGACTCGATTGAGAAGTAGATCATGCATTGAAAGTCAACTTAATCATTAATATTCAATTGACAAATCTAGAAAGATAAGCTGGGAATGTAACCCAAAAACAACCCCATTTCATCCATCATAATCACCTTACCCTGGAGACGCGGATTGAGAACCGGTCCATCGGCCAAACCAAGCGTCTAATTCCCCCAATAAGCACCAACTAAACTACCGACCGGCATAGCCTCTTTCTTTTGCCTAGAACCATCCCCTGTCTACTTCCTCACTATATCAGGTTAAAATAAAGATAATCGTGCACATGGAGATCTCACTCGCCCCCTCCCTTCTCGCCAAGCTTTCCAAACGTTCCTTGCCGCTATCCAATCAGTAGCCCTTGTTGAATGGTTATCTATCGCTTCACCTACCGCTTCCAGTCTACCTCCCCGGCCTTAACTTGAAGCGTGTCGAGCTTTGACTCTGAACGTCCATCTGCCATGATACGTCCCTTGGGAACTTTGTTTATTGACGGAGTGCATGGCTGAGATAGGAAGGAGATGTTGATCTTTCTACTGGCTCGTCTGATGTCTTGGAAGCTGTCATTGGTTTGTGTTGTACAGACAATGCGTTGGAGGATCGATTGCCAATGGGAAGGACAAGGGCATCATCACTCTTAAGCTTAAATATAGAGGCTCGTGTCCTCCCCATATTCTTGTTGCAACCGCTCGCTCTCCTCATCTACCTTCGCTCTTGTCCAATTGCCCATCATGAAGTTCGGTCTCCTCGCCTACGCGCTCTCTGCTTCGGCATGCCTGATTCCCTCCGATTCAGTCCCCCACTCGAAGCGCAACTACGGCCTGTCTGCCCGTCAAGCTCGTCCTGAGCCAGACTTCCCCATCGGCACAGGCGACCGCTTCAACAAGGGCAAGGTCGCGCCTAAGGGTCTCTCCACTTCAGACCGCAACCTCAAGTCCATCCTGACTCCTTCCGAGGTCACCTCTGCGCTTCAGGGTCTCGCCAAGGAGTTCAAGGAGGTCGAGCTCATTCATCCTCCTCACGCGACCTACGAGGGCTTCAAGACTGTTGGCGCAAAGATTGGAAAGAACCCCAAGTTCTTCATCATCAGCGGTGCGCACGCTCGTGAGCGTGGTGGACCCGATAACGTCGTCTACTGGCTCTCTGATCTCCTGCACGCTCGCAAGGCGGGCAAGGGACTCAAGTATGGCAAGACCACCTACACTGCTGCCGAAGTCAAGAAGGCTCTCGACGCTGGTATTGTCATTCTTCCCAACATCAACCCCGACGGTGTCAAGTACGACCAAAAGACCAACTCGTGCTGGCGCAAGAACCGTAACCCCAAGAGCTCAAAGGGTAACCCTGACGCCGTGGGTATTGACATCAACCGCAACTACGACTTCCTGTTCAACTTCAAGAAGGCGTTCAGCGACACCATTGACCTAAGCTCTGTTGCCTCCACAGACCCCAAGAGCGAGGTCTTCCAGGGTACTGGTCCTAACTCTGAGCCTGAGACCAAGAACGTTGTCTGGACTATGGACAAGTACAAGAGTCTGAGCTGGTTCGTCGATCTGCACTCCTTCGGTGGCTACATGCTGTACGCCTGGGGTGACGACGATGCGCAGACCACCAACAAGGCCGAGAACTTCTCCAACAAGAAGTACGACGGCCGTCGTGGTGTCCTCGGCGAGGCTGAGACGGCCAAGACCAAGTACAAGGAGTACATCTCCAAAGCTGATCTCTCCGGCCAGCTCAAGCTGGGTAACCGCATGAAGAAGGTCATGGAGAACGCTGGAACTTCCAAGTACACTGTCCAAGAGGCTGTTGGTCTGTACCCTACCGCCGGAGCCAGCACTGACTACGCGCTTGCTCGATACTACGGTAAGGCTTGTGGTAAGAGCAAGCTGCAGAGCTACACTATTGAGTTTGGCGAGGAGAGTGGTTCAGCGGCGTGCCCATTCTACCCTGACCAGAAGCAGTACCACATGTGGATGAAGCAGGTTGCCTCTGGATTGACTGAGGTTGCTCTCCAGGCTGCTGATACCACCCCTGAGGTGAAGAAGTGCCCCTACTAGATAATGACGATGGACGATGCTGCGTTTTTTAGTTTAATGTATATAATTTGAAGTCGAGGATAATCCCTGACTCACTCGTTAATGAGAAACACCAAGAAATGACCTTGTATCAACACCATGTTTATATCCGCCCTGTGCAAAATTACCCATCTCGTCAGCATCACACCAAAACACCAAATCTGAGTGACAAAGGGGCATTTTTCTGGACGTCTAGATTATGTACACCTCATCGCCCTCCCAGCCGGTCCCTTAGTCCTTAGCCGCCCTTTTCTATCACCAAAAAAGAAGTCCATGTTCCTACAACAGTGACGTTTCAAACGACCCGAGGGCAACAAAACCAAGTAAACAACAAATAAAAAACTATGCATTCCATTCCAATCGACATCTCCCTTTCCCTTTTTCGTCACTGTTGGTTTATCGGTATGGCGAGTCGGCGCGGATGACGGCTGCGAGCTCAGGCTCCCACTTGTCTCCGTTGGAGAGAAGTTTCTCTGTATTGATGTTAGTTTAATGTCCGGGCAATAGTTTGTAGTCCAGAATATATGGTGTACGCACCCTTGTTGTATAGAAGCTCCTCTCGGGTCTCGGTAGCGTACTCGGCGTTGGGGGACTCAACGATGGCGTCGACGGGGCAGGACTCCTGGCAGAAACCGCAGTAAATGCACTTGGTCATGTCGATATCGTACTTGGTAGTTCGGCGGGATCCATCAGCTCGCTCTTCAGCCTCAATGGTAATGGCCTGGGCGGGGCAGATCTATATCTATGTCAGCGAGTTGACCATGTTGTTGTATATGAGTTGTCGTACAGCCTCGCAAAGCTTGCAAGCAATGCATCGCTCTTCGCCAGAGGGGTATCGTCGGAGGGCGTGCTCGCCACGGAATCGAGGAGAGATAGGGCCCTGAGTGTGTCAGTTTATATATTCGAGCATCGATGCAGCGTTGTCGTCTTTTCGCATACCTTCTCGAAGGGGTAGTAGATAGTGTAACTATATCCTCCCCGTCAGCACTCTATTTCTTTCGCCGGACTTGATTGTTGTGACATACGGTGGTCGGAAGAACTGCTCAAGCAGAACGTACATGCCCCTCGCCATCTCCGTCATAAGGAAAAACTTTCCCATGCGGTCCAGGGTGCTCTCCTTATCCCATGTCCACTGCACACGCTTGCTCGTTCGGAAGTTGGCGGGAGGAGGACCGTGAGGCGTCGCATAGCCTCGCTGCTGCTGCTGGACGAGGCCAACAATGCTGGTGGTGGGAGCTCGGGTGCTCGAGACGAGCTGTCGTCGCGCGATCATGGCGGCGTGGGCCATTGTGAATAGACTCGAGGAGGACGTTCGAGGTGGAACCGAGACGTTTTTGGCGGAGAGGGGAGAAGAGGTTCAATTGAGACTCCGGGGAGGGTCAATTGGTCGGGGCGGGAGGCGAGGATTTGACGTGATGGATGTGTTCGGCTACGAAAGTTGCTCAGCGGGATTACAACTCTGGGCATCTGATTGGCTGTAGCTATACTCGTGACTTGGCACGTGATCAACGTCAATCAAACATCAGCATCATCACTCAAGATGATGAAAGTGAGAGACATTATTGGACATATTTTCAGTTTATGTCATTATTTCCCATTTGTCTATATCAGCTATCTAATTGGTACGCCTGGTATTTCCATTTCCGTGTCGTTGCGTCGTCTCAGTCCTTGCGGCTATATACAGCTCTACCAAGGTTTAACATGTAAACTACCTTCCTAATATTGCAACAAAAGAAAGCAAAAAACTCCAAAAAAATGCAATCGTCTCTGAGATCATCTCATGGGAGTCATGAGCTTAGAAACTTTTCTCCCACACTTGCCACCATAATCCCATGTTCGCGGATACCAACAAGTCCAACATCTTCAATCCATCAGGATAGATGATCAGCTTGCCCAGCTTGGCTCTCTTGCCACGATTACCACCACCGGCTTTTTCTTTTCCTAGGTTCAGATCGAACGGCGAAACCATGCCGTCGTCAGGCTTCTCGTCTCGGCGGAGAAGCTTGTTGAAGTGTCCCTGAAGTTGGGTCTTGACTTCTTCACGAACTTCCGGCGACTTGAAGAGTTCTGCAGTTGGGAGGTTGAAACGAAGTTCGCTCATGGCCATACCGCCACCACCCATAGGAGGAATTTGACCTTGAGTAATATCGGCTAGAGGGTTGTTTGTATTGTCGTGCAGGATGTGATAACATCGCAGACTTCGCCCAGCAGCACCAGTGCGGAACTCGCATCGACCGTTCCAAGGACTCGTGAAGATATATCCCCTCGGTCTCAAGCCTGGTCCTGGGTTCATTGATATCGTAGGTTCAACTGGTGATGATGCATCGACAGAATCAACCGACCCGACACTACCCTGTCGCCCATGACCCCGTCCAGCACCGTCCTGTAGCATTTCACGCCAATTCGTTGTCCAACTCTTCGCATAAGTCATCGCGATCTGTCTCGACAAGACAACACCGCCGACCTTTGGCTGTGTAGTATCCTCGCCGGGTCCTGCATCGAAGCTTCGTCGTGTAGGCATACCGCGGAACTTGCCATATCCCAATGTCTCAATCGAGACGTTAATGGGAGGGTTGGCAGAGTTTAGCGGTTGCGCAACAGGGGGTACAGGTGCAAATAGCGGGTTCACATCGTCCTGCTCGGGTGGTGGTGCTTCTGTCTGAAAGGACGAAATATGTCCGACGTTCCACTGGTTTCCTGTGCTTGGGTCACGGCGTATAAGAGCCAACGTAAAAGGCTGCTTTCCCTCGTAGCTCTTACGTGGAGAGAGGGATCGACTGTTGCTCTTTCGGTGTGTGCGGTTTCGCTCTGTCGGGAGCATGCGTTCGAAGTCCGCAGCTGTTGGGTACGGCTTCGGGATTTGTGGAAGAGGATGCTGGTTCTCTGACCCATGCGCATCACTTGATAATGTTCGGGGACCGACTGGTTTTCGACTTATTGAGCCTGAGCCGCGAGAGATTGATTCGGGAGTTTGGATTTGGGGGATGTTTGTTGGTCGAGGAGGAAGGACGGGGCTCTGCTCTTCGGGTTCGTGGGCATATCGTGTGGACGCTTGTTGTCGAGGATCAAAGGTCGAATTCACGGATAGGCCGCGCTTTCGGGTAGGATCTGGCACGGAAAGTTGTTCTCCGCTTGGTATAGGAAGAAGATCAGCTGGAGGCGTCAATGGTCTTGCGCCACCAGGAACAGGCTTTCGCTTGATGTTCCTCGCTGAAGAGCTCTCGTCGCTGGAGGATCGGTGACCTTCATCCCGTGTGGGTGGCGCGCCACCAGCTCGTTCTAACGAAGGTGCTTCATAGTGGACGTAGTAGAGACAACTGGCGACATCTTCGGCGGTGACGTTTTTTAATTGAGGTTTGAACGGGGAGAGAATAACATCTGGACCAAAACGTTAGTGTCAGACCCGGTGGGGGATTTGGGGGCTGTCTTACCTCGAGTACCAGGGACTCGTGAGATGTAGAGAACCAAGGGATCTTGTCTCTCTTGAGCTGGGTTGATGGGATATTGAGGCGGATTACCTGCCAAGGTATTGAGGGCAGTAAGAGATTTAGCCTCCATCTCTTGAAATTTTGTTTGACAAAATACGTCAAGTTCGAGGTTGACAGTTGAGGATCGGAGAGGGTGGGGGGAAGGAGAGGAGAAGTAGTATGGGGGAGGTTGGAGTAATAAACAAGCGAGTCGCCCAACAGTTCCACCCTGAAATTCCTATGATGTAAAAATAGACAAGGTGCTGACAGGAGTAGAGAGGAAGATAAAGAGTAAAATAAAGGAAAAAAGAGAAAGCTGGGGTATCAATCAGGACCAAGCCAAGGTGTTAGGTATCTGGAGTTGGTTACGTGGGTTGGGCTGACGGGACGACTGAGAACTTATAAGAGGGGCGACGACGCTTGAAGATGTTAATCCAAGACGACGTGGCATTTGAGATGAGCTGAATGAGAAGCAAAAAAGAGCGATCTTGGCATTTAAGAAGGGATTGGACCAGAAAAGTAAAAAGGATCAGCCTTGCATTCTGATTTACAGTACGGACATCCATGGAGCAGAGAGTAATAGCCCGTCTAGTCTAATTAATTGCTGCGAGGGCGAAAACCCAACGTCAGCTCAGACCAGTGGCTGTGTCAATCAATCAATCCATCCCGTCTGGTCTTTTTTAGTTAACGGCCGCCTATTTCACTTGGCAGGGGGTCCATTCTCTGTTCTAGATTTGTATGTCTTATGCATTAAGATCCATACTTACTTGACTGTTGTTCTTGTTGGTGATACAGAGTCTTTCTTTTTCGATATTGCATCACTAATATTGGGTCTTTGTATTCCCGTAGTCGGAGTATACTACGGGCATCCATGTCAGACAGAACAATGAAATGGCGGGCTGTGGAGACGCGTCTCCCATGGAATCCAGTGTTTAGACACGCATACGCTCGAGCACTGCCGACGTCACTTGGCGGGTCAAGGGTTGTCTCTGCCGAGGTTTTCAGGGACCATCTATCAGACTCACACTGTATCATCCCTCTACTTTGGGTGTCGCATCACAGTGTCAGATTCTCCCGTCCCTGTCTCTCGTAATCATCCACGCAAAAAGCAAGCCACCACCTCCAACTTGATGCCGTCAAGTATTTCTATTCTCAGCTTTCCTAACGTAACTATCTTAGTATCTTGTCGACCTTGATTCTTATCACATGTACTACTAGGGTCTTTGGTCGTGTGCTCTTCTCATGCTTTCTTTTTTGATACCAAAGAGACTTGACATGACATCCCATCTATCGTCACCTACTGCCCGCTTACATGGACCATCCCAGATCAAACATCCGACCACCAGCGAACAAAAACTTCAGGGCTGGCCAAGCTGTGACGTACTCTCACCACCGCATAATTTTCATTCGCTTTTACATATTTTGTCTCATTTCTTTGTGACGCTTGGGTCAGGAATTCACGTGCTTTGCCAATAGTTTAACGCTCGGATCGTTGTTTGAGCTGGTCGAGGCATGTACGTACATCATCAATGTGGCTTTGCTAACTGCGCTGTCATTGCTATTAGAGTTTTCACGTCAATGTTGACATGTAGCTGAATCATTTCAATTGGTCAAATGCGTTATTGCGATTCGCGAAAGCTCGAGCTTTCATCTCATCTCGAGTCAAGTTTGCGCTGAACAAGGCGCTCAGCATGTCAAAGCAAGACTACCACTCCTGAACTCCATTCTGACCAACGACCTTTCCCACATCCGCATCCTTTTCCCCCTCAACAACCTTTAGAACAAGGTCCCCTCCCGTCTTCGGATCCCCCGCGCCGGCCTTTTTCAGCAGCTCAGGGTTTCCCCCCAGCCCCGTCGCAAGAAAGCCCGGACTGACGGACCACACTCTGAACCCGTCGTCCTTGAGCAAGTGGTACCACGACAGCATCACCATGTTAAGGGCCGTTTTAGCGGAGCGGTATGCCACGGCCGTCGGGATTCCCGACTTGGGCCAACCTTTCGGGATGGACCCTGAGACTTTCGACAAGAATGAGTTGTGCGCCCCGTGGAGTGTCGAGAGGCCCGAGGTAAGGAAGATGATGCGTGGGGACGGGGAGGACATGAGGAGAGGGATGAATGTGGCTGTGAAGACTTGGGTGCTGGCTACGTTGACGTTGTAGGTTCTGTTGAAGAGGAGACGAGCGGTGAGAGGGTCTGCGCCATCATTTTCGCGGAATGATTCGAAGTTGGCGCCTAACAACAGTCAACACAGGCCAGGTTATTTGGTGTCATGAGAACGTACCGGCATTGTTGATCAAAATGTCAACCCTACTATACTTGGATTTGACATACTGAAAGAGACTTTTGATGTCTTCATCCTCGGCGATGTCAATCTGGACGATGTCGATGCTACCCGCAGCGTTTGGAAACTCATCGCAAAGCTCAGCGAGGGCGTGCTCCCCCTTGTGAGGGTGGCGCGAGCCGAGAAGGATGAAGTAGGGCTTCGAGGAGCGAAAGAGGGCTTTGATAGTCTCGAAGCCGATACCAGTGTTTCCACCAGTGATAAGGACGATTTCTTTGTTCTCTGCCATGTTTGTCATTGTGATGAATTGGTTGAGTTGGTTTGTTGAGCTCAAAGAGAGGATGAGCTCGTCATTTTATAATCATTGACAATGTCCTCCGTAACACTGATTCACTGTTGCAAGTGCAGCTTCATAGTGTTGCTTTTACGAAATCCTCCGGGTGTAAGCGAGCTCTGCAACGCAACCAACGAACCATAATGTCGAGATGAACCTTTGAATAGGCTAATAGATAAGGATTCCAAACATTCTTCACTCGAAAGGGAGGTATTGTCACCACAATTGTATACCCCATCGTCATGCACTTTGGGTAACAGACATGGTAGAAGTTACACCGTATGCCGCGTCAGGGTGTCAGAAGAACTGGCCGCTGAGAGCATAGGAAGACGAAATAATCTGGTCACCTTATGCTATATCAGGCTAGCAATTAGGTTACTTTATTCCTGTAGCCTAAGCCTTAGAAGACAATTCTTCTGACACCCGGACATCGGACCCCTGTGGAGCTCGCGGTCTCGCGGCCGGAGATATCGCGCTAGGAGCCGGAGCCGGGTGGATAAGTTGTGCGAAAGGCTTCGGACACGGAGCAAGTGTTCATGTACTGTAATATGAATACCTAAAAGAGTAATCTGTGTTGACCATGCTGATCAATGTGTTGCATGGTAAGAGGACACTCGCTTCCGTTGTACAACGCAAAAGCGGAAGGTATCCGCGGTCGCTTATCGGACTAACAATCCGGCTTCCTGCATCGGAGGTCTACTCCGATGTCTCATACTCATTACGCTGGAAGGAGGAAAGAGCTGTAGGTAGCTGTTGAATCGCGATATCTACCCCGCATTACCTACCCCACGATGTCATAACTTCAGCTTCTTTTTCTAACACCAACCTTTACATCACCAATAAACGTCATGTCTCTCAAGAAAGTCCTCCTCGTTGGTGCAAACGGCACCCTGGGCTCAGTCCTCCTTGAAGGTCTCGTGTCTTCAAACTCATTCGACGTCTCCGTCGCCAAACGTCAATCCTCCAAATCGACTCCAGCGCATGCAGACTCCGTCAACATCGTCACCATCCCAGACGACTTCGCCATTGAGGCTTTAGTCTCTGCATTGAAGGGTCAAGATGTCGTCATTGCTTCGTTCCCATTGACGAATGTTGTTGACCAGCATCTGCGTCTTGCGGAGGCTTCTGCAAAGGCAGGTGTTAAGCGATTTATTCCTGCGGACTTTGGAAGCTGTGATGCGCAGAGCGAACAGAGCAAGAAGCTTCTTAAGCTGTACAGAGATAAGGATGAAGTGAGAAACAAAGCCATTGAGCTTACGAAGGAGTATTCAAGCTTCTCATGGACTTCTATCGTGTGTGGACATTTCTTTGACTACGGTATCCGCGATGGCCTGCTACACACCGATCTCAACACCAACAGCGCTGTGATTCTTGATAAAGGCGACGTTCCCGCCTCAGCGTCAACCCTCTCCCGCGTCGCCGAGTCCCTCGTCGCAGTCCTCAAACACCCCTCCACAACCGCCAACCGACTCCTCTATGTGCAAAGTTTTTGCAAGACGCAACTCGAAGTAGTAGAAGCACTCGAAAAAGCTACAGGTGCAGTGTGGGAGAAGGAGCATGTCAACTCGGATGAGTTCCTGAAGGAGCAGGTTGACAAAATGGCTGTCAAGTATGACCCTCATGCCTTGGAGAAGATTGTGTTCGTGTTGGGTGCGCTAGATGCGGAGTGGCCTAAGAGGGCGGATTTTGCTATGAAGGAATTGGAGCTCGAGGATGAGGATCTCGATGAAGTGATGAAGGGGATCGTGAGTGGGTGGAGGAAAGACAGAGAGCACAGGAGGAGAAGTGACGGGATGGGACTCGTCATCTAATTAATCTAAAAGTTATAGAAGAATTAGCCATCAAGAGCATAAGAGACGAATTAATCTGGCCATCTTATGCTACCTTCCTTCTGTATTGTAAGTCTGAGAGGATAATTCTGCTAACACTCACCTGCTCGGCTTTAGACCGTCAACAAGAAATAAATATCGCTATGCGCATATCTTTGTGCCCATCTTTCCTGCCATGGACGACGGAATGCCAAGTCAGTTTCTTCACCTGAAATGTGTTGCACAGGGCTGATGACATCCTCAGCTGGGTCAGCTCCAACGACAAGATCTCGATATGCAAGAAACGTATCACAGAGACCTTCCAAATGCAGTATCTCGAGAAACAAACCCAACAGTCAGCTTCAAATTCCAACGGATAAATATAGGATCTCATAAATCTCCCTTCAGCCAAGGCTCATCTTGCATCATCGCGCCTCGTATTTCCCCAACGGCCATAGCCCCATCCGGTGATCATCAGGGTCCGTCCAATCGACGTGCTACAGTTACATCACCTCCATTCCTAGTTTATGAGTGACAGGCTATCATTCTGTTTAATATATGGGGTATTCAGATCCTAATCGGATCCTCGGAACATTTCTTGTGATATTTCGTATAAGAGCCTGGGCTGACGAGGTGTGATGCCAGAGAGCGCTTGGCATGACATACATTTGTGACTGTCTTAATGATATATAGATGACTGAGTCTTCCATGTTCGGGGAGAGATTTTGGAAAGGAAGTTGTAACACAACCAGAGAGCTTAACTTCAACTGATAACAACTCTACTTTTACTACATACTTCCGAGTGTCCATTCACTATGCTGTCTTACACCGTCCTCACAACCCTCCTCCTCATGTATAACCCCAAATCCTTCTTGACAGACCAACCATAGCTAACACCATCAGCTCTCCCACTATTGCAAAGAATGAATCTTGCGATATCACCACAAAGCCCTGCCCAACCGTCACATCCACTGCAGAAGTTTGCTCAACCTGTATAACACTTCCATGCCTGGACTACTCCGTCATCCCCCTCACCCAAAAGGGTTGTCCCACACGCGTCTCAACTGTCTCAACCTCCTTCCCGTGCTCCAAGTCTGAGTGTCCTGGTGGTTGCGACACGTCATATGTCTATGCGTCTTCATATGGAACTGCCTCTAGTGCCAGTGCAAGCCGCCTTAAACCTGCTTCCACTGTCACCTCAATGCGTCTTACACCCCTTTCTACCGTTACTGTAATCGAACTCACACCTATTTCTACTGGCCATGTTAGCAGCGTTATACCCGTCACCATCTGTCCAACCGTCACAGAGACAAAGACCATCTGCTCAGACTGTATCAGGCCTATGTGCTTGAGTTTGTCGACGGTGAGTTCCGTATGTGGATGTCCCACAACAGCAGCTACTGTGACCACCGCGTTTCCGTGTGGAGGGGATTGTCCAGAGGGATGCGGGACAGAGTTTGTCAGCCCTACTGTTACGCCGGATTGCAAGTAGAGGCTGGTAAGTGTGGTTGGAAAAGCTAAAGTGGTTGCTTAATGTGGCTTCTGCAGCGGGAGGCGTGAAACATGGGAAGGGCTGATGAAGATTGGAATGTGAATTATATCCGGGTGGCTGGGTTGGGTGTTAGGTATACTTTCGGATGGAACAGTCTAGGGACACTCATTTATCACTCTGGGATCGGTGTATTATTAAAGTATTAATGCGAACAACGTGGTGCTTGACTTTCAATTGGACTATTTGCTTTTATAATTAATGATATGACAAAAGTCAGTCCAGCTTCAAGTAGCCGTGATCCATTCCTCGTCGTGGTGTTGACGGGATGGCCAAGACACCACTATAGAACTACCAGCCACTGCACTAACCTCAACTGCCGCCGCTTGGAACGAAAACCCCAGAGCTAAGAGAATCTAGATCTACTATTCCCGAGAAAGTCAAATGACGTGCATGAGATAGTGCTATAGTTCACTAGAGCCTCATAACTAATTAACGAATGGCTGGGTATCAGCAAGATATATAAGACCCCTATCCTTTGCTACCCTCATCATCAACAACCTTACTCACAAGCTCATCATCTCTGCATAACAACAGAAGATCTCTTGAAGAACAATATCTATAAAACCGCCAAAATGCTTATACTCATCTTCCTCAACCTATTCATCCTAGCATCCGCCCTCCCCTCACCGTACCAATACATCGGCTGCATCTCAACAGCCTCCGCACCACCATTTACCCCCAGCCCTATAAAAGCACCTTTCACAGCACCAGAATGTCTCAAGTCATGCTCTTATACCGCGACACTCATCGCCATTGGCTCTGGCTCCTGTCTCTGCGACGCAGGTGGTGCTTCCGCTTCCTTCGAACTTGTTGACGAAGCACGCTGCAATGCACCTTGTACTGATGGTGGAAAATGTGGTGGTGAGGGCGTGCTGAGCCTATACCAACTTTCGGGATCGGGACGTGGTGGTGACTGCAAGGCGAAGAATGGAACTGTCCCGCCTGTTGTGCCGACCTGTAACGTTTGTGATCACGTCAAGACTCCTGTCCCTACTCCTACTCCTACTCCTACGCAGACTCAAGTGGTTGTCACGAGTGTTATCTGCCCGCCTGAGGGATGTAGAACTGTTATTCCAATTCCTGTTACGACACCTGCTGGAAACTCGACTGGAAAGCCGTGCCCATCCGGAGGATGCAACGGCAACAATGGAGGAGGCAGTCAAAATGGGTCGTCATCGGGATCATCTGGGTCTTCTGGATCGTCAGGGTCATCTGGAGAGGGATCGAATGCAGCACCGGCTCTTGCGAGCGACAGTCCCGAGCTTTTTGCGCCGAGTATACTATCAGCTATCGCTGTTGTCATCTTTGGGATATGCTTGATATAGGATTGGGAAGGGATTTGCTGGATGTTAAACATGGATGTTCGCTTGCATATTGCTTTGGCGTTTGGGATTAATACGATTTATGATTTGATGGATGAACGGATTTGTCAACTCAGACAGCTAGTTACTTGGGACTAAATGAAATGCGGTTATCATTACTCAAGTCTGTTCCATGATGTAAACAAGACCAGTGAATGAGGGTATCATACCAGGGAGTCTACCTACTTCGGCGCCTCAGTCAACGGGACATATCTCACACCAAACAACTGCTTCTTGGTGACCTCCCCATTGCCATCTTTTTCAATCCTCCACACGTGCTGGTTATATCCCATCTTGTCATCATCAACGGGTATAAACATACTACCCCCTGTCAGTACCAACACCCACACTTGAGTCAATAAACTTACCATCCAGGAGCCTTCAACTGCTCGATCAACTCGCGATGAATCTCCACGGCCGAAGCACCAACATGAATGACATCCCATCCTTTTCCTTCATGTTGTTCGCCTTCCCTCGGTTCTTCAACCCATCCTTTTCTCCCATCACCAAACCTGAACCTCACCTTTCCACTCTCCAAGAACCGCCTTCCTTGCTCGCTTTTCGCCATATTGTCCTCGCCGAGCTCTTTCAGCTGCCTTATATGTTCCAATCCTACGACAAGGCCCTTTTCGCCGACAAGTTCAGCCATGACGTGCGTTAGATACCCCGAGCCAGAACCGATATCGAGAATCCGTGGGGAGGGTGATGTCGAGGATGGGAGGAGATAGCTAAGGACGTGCTCGATGGCGGAGGCGTGCATATGCGGTGCCGATATCGTAGCTGCGTGGCCGATGGGCTGGGGAGAGTCCTCGTATGGAGCTGCTGGAGCGTAGTGTGCGCGATCAACCTAGACTGTTAGCATATCCCTCGATATAAGAGAAGGGGGGGCTGTACCTTCAGAAATGCTTCTTTTACTCGCGCATCAGTGATAAGTCCATTCTTCCACATATTCTCAATCAACGCCGAGTTCGTATCACCACTGCATGTCCAAGCCATGTTGATACTAAATAGTCGTCGCTGCTGTGTAAGTCGAGCAGATGTCCGTCTGAAGCAGCTTGGAAGAAAAGAGAGGGGTTTCCTGACGGGAGCCACGATGACGGTGAGTAGGAGTGATAGGTAGGAAGGTGATGATCTGATGTCCGATCCGGGCCGGAGATATTATTATGAGGAAGGAGTGAGTCGTAGCTAACGACAGAAGGTTGCAATACTATCATCATGGTGGGAGCCGAGCTGCCGCAAGCTTATGCGGGGCCGTTCCGTAATCCGGGGATCGGCGACGGCTAACCCCACAAAGTAAACCACGCGGCTAAGTTAACAGGGGCTTTAGTTAGGTCAACAGGGGATATTAGAGTTATTTATTTCAAGAGGTGGTTCTCCAAGGAGGTTGATCTTGTCTAAGAATGTCCTTTAAGAGCAAGGGTTCAGTATCTGTGCAAATCCCTCAGACAGATACTTGACATGACCAGAGACAGTCCCGTATTCACAACCAGGTATAAAAAGAGAGATCAAGATCAAATGTTTTTAGACATATATAGACGTATGAAACTGCGTGTGACGCGCCAAACAAAAAGCTTGTAGTAGGAACCCAGATATCCCTCCCGTCCATCCCATTCATTCCACCCAAGAAGAAACGCCCAAACAGAAGAACAAATAAGAGAAACGCTTACGTCTCTCGACTGATGCGCTTGCATGATGTGGTATGTTGCGTTGTTGTACATAAAGAACTCCTCTCCCTTATTCTTAAACTACTCGTGCAGAGGACTCGCCCTCGGCAATAATCGGGACGCCCAGGCCGCGATCAGGGCTCTGTAGGACGAGCTGCTCGTGACGACGGGCTCGTAGGAACTCGGCGACGCTCTTGATAAGAAGGAACCAGCCGACCACCATAAGCACGTATCCTAGCCACTCGCCTCCGCTGATTGTGCCTAGGTCTTCGTCCGTGACATCGCCTTGCTTAAAGTTGTGCGAGTTTGGGTCTGGTGGGGCGGCGTAGCCATCGGGGCCACTCATTGCTGGGGGCTCGTCTTCGGAGACGCCCTTCATGTAGAAGCCGTATTGAATCAGGGTGATGCCGAGACCTGCGCGGGAACCGTTTTTGGCAGCGTGTGTAGAGTGTAGGAGATATGTGAGGAGGAAACCGACGAGTTGGAAGGATGTCGAGATCATGCCATTCCAGACGAATGAGAAGAAGGATCCGACTGGCATGCCGTCGATGTAAACTTCGTCGGGTCCGCCCATGCCGGGGGCGAGGATCGTTGTCTCCCAGTATGGAGGAGCAGCATCGGCTGCGGCTTGTTCGTAGGACTGATAACAGTTAGTATACACACACTCAATTCCATGACCATGAGCGACATACCGGTGGTAGCTCATCCTTCTCGGGATCACTGTTGCCTCTCTCCGGGCGCGCAGACAAGTTGGCGAAGACACCATCCGATCCAGAGCCACCTCCTACAACTCTTGTTGACCTTGATCCAGACGGCGCTGGTGCCGGGGCAGCCGGTTGAGCAGGGGTTTGCGTCGCATTGGCAGTATCGAACGACGGTGTCGAGTTTTGTCGCATCAACCGCCTACGGTCATCAACTTCATCGTCGCTATCGTCGTCATCGTCAAAGGCATCGGCGAGGGTGGAATCGACTTGACGGTTGGGAGAGGGGGCTCGGGAGTGAAACGAGGGCGGTGGCGAGTGGGGGACCGAAGATGATAAATGATTGTTGTTGTTATGAAAGTCTTCCTCGTCTTGGGCGTTAACCTGAGGCCGGTCAGTATATTGTATTCCCTCAACATTTCGAGGTCGCGACTTACTCGTTCGTATCGTCCTGACATGATGGGCTATCGTCGGGCTGCCTCCCGAAATCCGATTACCAATGAAAATAAACGCGATGTCGTAGGGGCGAGAGAAAAGAAAACGAGAATCGTGAGACCAAGAGGAAAGGAAGTCGAAGAAAAAACAACACAAAAGGAGAGGCAATCTATTTGGCGAGAGGTTATGCGATAAGGTGTGAAGGAGCGACGGCGGCAAAAGGTGGGTTTTCAGGCGTTTCGTTGGCTTTGAGATTCTGAAGAGCGATTACGAGGCGAGGAGAGAATGGAAGCCTGAAGCGCCTTAGTCAAGATGCGGCGGACGGGACAGTATTCGGATCCCGTTCGGTATCGCCACAGTGTGGACAGTCACAGGGGGATGTGTCTAGAAGGGTCTTCAGGGGGTCTTGGTACCTACTCGAAACGCCGTAGCGCACTGTACTTGTACTTTAAATTTGTCCTTCACAGCCCCTTGTTTATTGGTAGTCTTTCAGCGGCACAGTAAAAACAAAGACAGCTAAAGTTTGAGTGTGACTTTGTTTCTGCAGCCCATAGAACAACATAGAACGGAATGACAAACGTTGCGGCTTTGACCTTTTTCCCGGTTTCTCAAGATTGAGGTGGGCTGTGTCAGGTCGTAGCATTAGACCCGACTGGTCTCCACCTCCACATTGAATCATATCACGAGCTTGTCCTTTTTGAGGTGAAGAATGGATGAGGCTTCCATTTTCAAGGGTCTCGCGGTGGCCTGAGGCAATTTACGCATGGCCCAATCAGATGCCAGGTGGGTCGAAGAAAAAGCGAGACTTAGCTAAGGGTAGCATAAAAGTTAGGATAGTCCACCCTAGGCTTAGTCCCTAAGCAAGTCTAAGTTATTTTGTCAATAGGCTTCTGTATCCTGGTAATTTTTCGGACCACTTGGATGCATTTCGATAACAGTCTCAATAACGATCGGCACTGTAATGACGCACTGTCGTATGGAATTTCTCTGATGGTTGACGTCGAGATATTCTGTGGTAGAGAGGTTAATTCTAGCAACCACAACAACTCCAATTCACAATGTCTCGATCATTATCTGTAAGTACTTACTGCCATCAATATATTCAAGCTATCAGAGAGCTAATATTTGTGCTTCTTACAGCAAAAGATTTACTCGGACGTCTTTGCGCGATGGCCCAAGCAGGCCCTGCGACCCGATCACCAACTTCAAGATGTCCTAGGCAAGGCCGTTACCGAGCGATTCCAGAACTATAAGCCCTCCATGGAGCGCGAGGAGCTTCTCAAGGCGCGGGCGCTACAGTTCCTTGCTCAGGACCGATACCACGATCGAGTACGTGCGACGATGTCATACAAGCCATAACGGAAGCTAATATTTGTACAGTTCAAGCTTAAGGGTCGATTGCTAGAGCCAAAGAGTCAGCCTACATACTTTGCGGATCTAGTAAGGGAGATTGACGAGGCGCCGAATAGATCATGGTTCGAGAGATTGGGCAAGAGGTTGTCGGGTATGATTCGATTCCAGTAAAGATGACGATAAACGAATAATGCCGGACAAAACTACGGAAGGATGAATTTGGCATCTAACGTGTATATGTAAACTGTACTTGTACATTGTATCAAAAAAGCGATTCCCCCATTATATTGCCCGCTCTCCAACGCCTTTTGAACATTTATATACCAGCATGTTTTAGATGTACTTCTCCTCTGGATCTATCTTGGTAAACCACACCTGGATCTGCTCATACGCCGTAAAGACCAATCCTCCCGAAACAATCAATCTCGCCAATCGGGGCAGCGCTCCGCTCCAGAAGGTCAAGACACCTTCCTGCTTGAAGATAGTTGTCGCACACTTGAAGCTGTTTCCGTATGTCTTGTGCGCCTCGATACTCTGCATTCTCGTCTTGATAGTGTCGAGCGGCTGGGTGACGTACACGGTGATCAAACCGGCCAGACCACCAATTCCGAATGTTCCCACGACGCCGAGCTTCTCGCCGGGTGCTGTGTACGACTCGGCCATTTGCTTGAAGAAGGTGTATGCGGTGAAACGGGTTGCGCTGTTGGCAGCTTGTCGGGCAGTCGTGGGGACGAAGCCTTGGAAGAAGCCTCGGAGACCTCGCTCGCGAGCGATGATGGGGACGGCGTGGAGGAAGCCGCGCATTCGAGGTTTGGCGGATTTGCGGTCGTCGATACTATGGGGTGTAAGCTTGGTGTGTGAAGGGATTTGGCTGAACCTACAGTGTGGTCTTGATACTCTCGGTGGGAGTAACGGCGAGCAATGACTCTGTTACTCCAGCACCGAAACCAGCGATAACAGTTCGAGGTCCAGAGAGCTTGCCATTCTCGTCAGCCAGCAGCGCCTTGTACTGATCGAATGCCACGAATCCTATCCTCGGTTAGCCACTGCGCCCTTGCGATCTATATTCGGGAAGTAGCATACGGATTCCAGCCTTTGCTGCGTTGCCAATGATCAGAGTGGTGCATCCAGCATACCACTGCTTTCCGAACGGTGGCCAAGGGAGCTTCTGGCCCTCAGCTAACCGTCTATTCAATTGAGACCTGGTCTTTGCAACTGCGCTCTAATCAGTCCCAGCCTATTCCAACGGTATCTCGGCAAACGTACATTCGGCAGGGTAAGTAATAGCTAAACTTCAAGTTAGTATCCCAGCTTCAGAGTCGCGTGAGTGTTCTGCATACCAATCTCAATGGCACCAGCCGTTGAACCAGCGATGACAGACCGCAGAGGGCTGGGCTGCTTCTTCTTTTCTGCTGGCTGCGCTGTGGACGCCATTTTGTATTGACTTTTGGTGGTTGAACAGGAGCTCTTTTTTTCTGGACGTGGGGGATTGAATGGATTTCGTCACTTTTACTGCTGCTGTTTCGATTCACACGTGCGCCGATGTCGCTATAAAGTTTGGGGTCGGTTACTCCAGTGGGCTCGGTAGCGGATCGACGGTTAGAGGTCGGCTATTGGAGGATACAGCAATGAATGCATGCAACCGTAGTCACAGAGTTCATTGAAGGAAGTAAAATTATGTTGAGTAAAAGGCCTAATCACTCTAGATTTTGCTATTTCGCGTTCAATAGAGTTGACCTCGTTTGAAACCATCAAAATCTCAGCGCAGCATACCTAGCTCGAGACCAGTTGCATGTAACCACAACAACTTCTCAGACCAAAACACTTAGCCATGGATACATGCCTCACTCTAATCTGTATTGAGATTAATTTATGACTATATTCATGAAGTGGACATCCAAATTAGAATGCAGCCTGCCGACGGTGAGGATCACCCTTTTTTAGGTACATGTTGCTTGCAGGGTAGGTGAATATTGCCAGATGGGCAATCTCACTTACACCAATTGCCTTGTATAAGCAACTCCCCCAAACCATGCGATGACTGGACTAAGATCTAACAGAAAAAGGGCTTCCGGCTTATGAGAACTTGCCTCAATGCTTTTGACCAGAAACCGAAACCTCCAAATCCGCTGCGTTGCTGTTTGCTGTACCTCTATGCATAATGGAACTGCCTTTATGCAGGAGTCATGTTTGCTACAAGCCAGGTCTGTCGCTTCCCGCACTCACGAAGTACGCACCAACTAAAGTTTCCAAACTGGCAAGACATTGAATGAAACGCCAATGGCCGTTTGATTCAAGAGAGGTTATAGCTGTTGACCGAATGTTCAATACGTTAATAAGCTGGGAATTTCCTCGTCCAGATCGTAGGAAATCAACCGTTTCCCAGTCATCTACTGCACATTTTCCGACTGTATTCTACATGATGATGCCCCCAAAGTTCTACACTCGGAGCGAGCTTGAAGCTTTGAGCTCAGATGCTCCGCCCCGGGACATTGTCAGAAAGTTCCCTTCTCCTGGGATGATCTTTGAAGACGTTGCGCCTGCACACCCTTATCGAAGCCAGACCATGACCCCAAACCTCACGAAGGACAATCAGAACGAGGAAGACCGACAGAGGGCAATCGAACGGGCGAATCTCTACAATGCATTTGCCGACTATCAATCCCCCTATGGCATACCTGTCAAAGTCAAAACCTTCCATGCTGTCCATCCTTGGGATGATGTCTCTATTCCCCAGGTCCTTGAGGGCGCTATTGTTCAACTCTGCTACGAGGTTACTGAGGAGGATCGTGCAAAACATGAGATCATCCCTGTCCTTGGTCTGGACAGCAAAAAATATCATGGAATATATCGCTCTTCCCGCCCTTCGTCATGGACATTCTCTCTTGCAGGAATGGAGGAAATTGGATTGGACGTGGAAAATCTGGCCGCCACCATGGGAGATGCTCTAGCTATGATTATTTACAAGTGTGAACTTGTATACTTGGGCCCCTTCTTTTTCCGCCCCATGCCCATCGATAGCGATGAACATCCTGGCTCTTCTACAATCAGCCTCTGTATCAGCTGGGTCAATTTCTCCATCCTCGATGCGAAATACCTCAGTAACCCTCATGCATTGGAGGGAATGCTATGCTACTGGAAACTGAATGTCCCTTCCTCCGAAGAGTCGCCATACTTGTGGAATGTATTCGAGATGGCGTTCATTAGCCGGGGCAAGAGATACTGCTCTATTACTGTTGAGATGACGCCCGAAGAGATATTGCAACGATTCGAAACGGTTTATCATACACTCGACTTCGACAATGAGCTCAGCGATGAGTAATATTTTATTGGAACCGCGCTCGGGGAGATAATTCGAGGCATACCAGACAAATTTGGACCGCGTTAGGATCGACTCGACTTATGGGACTTATAAGGGTATGCCGCATCAGGGGGGATGCTCAACTACCTACGTCGTTACTTGGCATCAACTTTGGGTGCTACGCATGAGAAATGAGAGACAGAGTAGCGGGAGTAGATAGCATTGTCAATTTAACCCCAAAAGTTTACGATATCACAAATCTATGCATTCTCATATCTAAAGATGATGTATATTCGATGCTTTATCCAAATGCCAAACAAACTCCACCAGATGCCTCATTCATATCTCATACTCTCATACCCAATCTCTACTTCTTACGTCCCCATTTCTGCTCCAACCCAGCCTTCCACTCCCCAAAGCTCGCCACCTTTCCATTCCCAAGCAGAATCTCCCCTCTATGCAAGACCCTTTTCAACGGCGGCACACTAAACCACTTATGATCACTTCTACAGATCAAATCATCCCTGTGATCACTCGTCTTGTTCCCCTCGCCCTTGATAACAGCCATGCACTTGGTATCATACGTCTCCATGCAGAACTCGCAGATAAAGTACTCATCCGAAGGAGGAATGAGGTCCAGACACTGCGCGCAGTTTTGACGCATAGTTTGGATCTCGGGGAGTTTGGGGTCTAGGCGTTGAAGGACCGGAGAGTCTTCGGGTGTAGAGGCGAGGATCTTGGGATCGACTTTGCGCATGGATTGGGCGAGGGCCACGGCGTTTTCGATGTCGTCGGCTGCGATGAAAAGCCCCAGGAGGTTATCAAGGGCGTATTCATCGTTTGAAACATCGTCATCTGATAAAATGTCTAGACTGTCGTTTACGAGAGCGCGGAGATCGCGGTCTGTGGAAGGGTTTCGACCAAGGAGGCGGTTGAAGAGGATCATGTAGATAGCCGCAATATTGACATCCGATCCGACCATCTCAATTGGCATGTCGTGGTTCTGGTGTCGGTTTTGCTTGTGTTTGATCTTCTCTAGCTCTTCAAGCCATTCGTCCGCTTCCTTTGTTTTGAGACCTGCGTGAAGAATGCGCTCTTTGTATAGTGATGCTAGTTTTTGGAACGCGAGTGCGTAGGCCTGTCGTGTAGGAACATTGCCTCGGGGGCGGTAGCCGAGCTGTGTTATGCCCTCGAAGAGATCCAGCGCAGCTTCAATGTCTCGACTGTATGTGTATGTCGCACCGAGGGCTAGACGCAAATACAGCGCCTTGAGAGGATCGCGCGTTGCGGTAGCGACGTCGATGGTGAACTGCAACCGATCGTACACGAATTCTGTCGCGCCAACTTTGCTGGCGGCTTTAGGGATCCAGTCGATAACAAGAGGCTTGTTATGAAACTCAAGCAGAAAGTCCACAAGACGAGTACGGTTTTGCTCTGCGTCGGTGACTTGCTCAGACATTTGCTCGAGGAACTTGATGACAGCCTCGTGGCGGTTCTCTGTAGCCAGAAGCTCGAGATAACCCAGCTCTGGCTCAAAGTACTCCTTGCACTCCTTGCGGTCGAGACCGACATCCTTCGCGCTTTTAATGGACTTGAGGAAATACTCGAGTGCTTGGTCGACTTTGTTGAGTTCCTCGTAACAGCACGCAATCAGGATGTGATCCTTGTATAAGCGCCATTTACAACTCTTCAAAGCCTGCTCATCAAGCTTTCCACTATCAATACTCTCGAGCTCAATAGTCTCACACTTGAGCGCTTGTTCCAGCGCTTCCTTGAAGCGACCATCACACGATAGACAGTACGCAATGCGACCGCGCGTCTCGACACTGTTATTATCGAGAACAAGCGCCCTATCGTAGTGTCCCAATGCCTTGGTGTGCATACCGTTGGTGAGATACGTGCTTCCGAACCTTCTGTGCCAATGAGCACTTTCTGGGATCTTTGCCCACTCAGATGCTTTGACGAGACGAGTGTCGATGGGGATCTCGGTCCAGTGTGTATTGCAGTCTGACCAGGAGTATCCCTCTTGCATAAATGCAATGGACTGCACGATCTTGAAGCAGAAGAGTGTTGGAATGTATTTCTCAAACTTGTCGGATAACCAAGCGCGGGCGTACAAGTCGCCAATAGGTTTGAAGATGCCGGGCGATTCCTTGACACTTTTGCTGGCCCACTCGCGAGCTTCTGGGTTCAAAGAGGCGAGGACATCGGCGTCACCCATCCATCGCTTGAGACCCTTCATATTGGCGTCTGTAAGAACTTCAAGACCTTCGTCGTTCTTTTCGTACATGAGTGTCCAATCGAGAATGATGTTATCGTTTGTAAGCATCTTGTACACATACTCTCCCAGGACTTTCTTCTCGGGCGCAGGGACTGTTGAGGGATCGAGCACGGCTAAATGTTCCTGCCAGTACCAAGCAGCGTATTGCTTGATGGACTCGCGACCGCTAGGTCCAAGGCGATGTTTCTCGAACGCAGCCTTGTCGGTGAAGATTGAGAGACAGGTCTTGAGAATGTGGATGCGGGAGATGAGAGGATCAAAGCCAATTCCTGAGCCGTACTTGGAGGAGTTCTCTGTGCTGAAGAAACCTTTGATGGAGGAGTGGAAGAAAGTAATCCACGTGTGAGTCTTGCTTGAGCGAAAGTCCATGTCGCTCATAGGATCAAAAAGGTCAGAGTTAGCTGCAGGACTGACACCACGACCGGGACTTCCTCGCACAGGACTCAATGCATGCGTTGGACTGGCGCGTCGAAGAGGAGAAAGGTTTCGTGAAAGATCGGGAGTTCCAGTCTGGCGACCAAAGATGGTAGGACTCTTTGGACTTCCACTTCTTCCAGAACCTGGTCTGCTCGCAGAGCTTGAACGTCTTCCGGATCCTAGATCGCCGTTCTTGATACGTTGCTGCTTCTCGTGCTCACGGATGAGATCATCTGTCGTCAATCCATCTTCTCTCTCGAGTTCAAAAAAGCATGCATATTGGCCACGCAGCGTCTCTTCGAGATGGAATGGCGGATCTCCAAAGCGCATGATCAACACAGCCTCCAACTGCTCCAGCGACAAGACTTCCTCCGCACACGCTGCCCACTGTAGCATCTCCTGCAGATCCCTCTTCTGTTCCTCATACAGTGCTTCAGAAAGGTTCTTGAGCGTCTGCGCGATGATACCGTTGATTTCCTTGGGATAAGACTGCAGACTTGTAAGAATACTCTGCGGGTGTCGCTTGCGGCTGATGTCCTCGATCATGAACTTGGCGAGGATGAACAAGCCATCTGCTTGTTTGACCATTGCGTCGATGATCTTTTGGCGGAAGTCGGGTGGTGTGCGGCTTAGATTGCGGAGATGCCAGACGCTGTCTTCTATGTAGAGCTTTACGTCTTCTGCGTTGCGGTCGGGCGTGACGTGGAGAGTTGTTATAACTTGACTGCCACGGTTAGCAGGATCGAGAGTATATGTCACCATTTCGGTCAAGTATGTCCTTCCGATGAGAGCAACTTGGATTGTGACATGTTTTGGCATTCGAACAGATTCATCATCGGAACCCATCTGTTCCAGTAGTTCTTCCACGCCTGCAGAGTCTGCTTCGTCAATACCGTCGAGGAAGATGTAGATCGTCTTGGCTTGCGCTTCCTGCTGAAAGGGCTCGACGAAGAGCTTGCGGTATGCACTGGGGATTGTGCGGATCTCATCGATGCTGTGCACATTTTTGAGGAGCTGCTTTGCGTAGAAGGGGTCGCTTTCGCTGAGTTGGTATGCGACGTCGCGTAAAGCTTGGAGAACTGATCGGGTTTCTGGGTTGTTGTCGCGGAAGTAGAAGTATGCTAGACGGGAGATTCTCTCTGAACCCCATGAGATGAGACGAGTGGTGAGATATGACTTTCCAGTACCTGTTCCAGTGTCAGTGTTTGTTAGTAAGTTGAGCGACAGTACATACCTGCTGCGCCTGTTATCCAGAGAAAATTGGTCTTGTTGTCCATCCACGCTCTAAATCCACCATCTGTTAATATCCAGTCTCCAGTCGACTCAGCTCTCGACTTATTGAACATATTAAAAAAGTCGACCGGAAAAGGCGAAGGATCGAGTATCTCCTTCAGCTTGTCCTGATGCGCCGCAATCGTACGTTCCCTTCCCTCGGAGCGTATCTGCGTCATGGTCTGGTTCATCTCCTCCAGCTTGCTCTGCATATTCTCCGTCGTGACATTGAGCTTGCTCACTCCTCCATAGGTATCAGCAAGAACTTGTCTCTCTTCTCCAATGTTGAGAGCCTTGAGATTGTCCAGTGCTTCCTGCACGGGTGTACCCTTGCCAAAGAGTGTTCTGAAGTATGCCTTGAAGCGACCACGACGGATCTCTTTGGCTGCTAAGACAAAAACCTCAAAAAGCTGTGCTAGAATTGTCACGACTTTATTTCGTAGTGCGCTTCCCATGCGATATTGCACGTAAACATCTAGTCGTGAAGTAAAGTCCTAGGCATTGCGTTAGTAACGATCTCCTCACAAGCGGGGTTCATATTTCACTCACCTTCAACAGCTCAAACAGCTCGACGATAGTATCATATGCAGACGAAACATCGCGCGCAGCACTAATAAGATACGTAACCGCTCCGAAGATTCCCTCGGCTGGCGCAAACGTCTCAGCTGCAGCGCCACTCACGATTTGCCCAATGGTCTCTACCGGGTCAAGACAGGCAGCGAGGGCGCTAAAGATGGACTGTCGCTTTTCGCGAAACTTTGCGAATTGCTCATTTTGCTTGTCGACTTGGGATATGAGGTCTTTGACGTTACTTATGGGCGGGTTGAGAAAGTCTTTGAGGGTGCGTTTTGACGAGTCCGAGTACAATTTGCTTGCGTCGTCGAGGATCTGTGCGAATTGGGCTTCTGCGGTTTTGTCTTTGCGGACCGCCATGATGATTGACGGTCCACAGATGTATATGAGATAAATACCAGAAGAAGTGAAAGATGGGAGCTGGGTAGAGTTTATTAACAAAAACACTTGGTGTTTCAGAAACTAGGCTGTGATGTCTGGCAGCCTTGACGCTAGGTGTGACTCTTTGACTGGTGGGTACTGAAGCTCAGAGCAAATGATCAGTCGACTTCCAGAAGCAAAGAAAATATAAGAAGAAACCCCTGTAATTTGGTTGGAAACGAACAGGACTGACTGGCATGACTGTCGCACTCCATACTCGGTCGGTGACTTATTGCTTACTGCATTTATACCATGCCTCTGTTGGTTAAGACCGTAGGGCGATCTATGGGGCTACTACTCGCACAAGATGGGTACGAGCAAAAAAGGGCTGAGTAGGACAACTCGGACTTCCGTAGCAATTGTAAATAGATTCTGGGCAAATATGATTAATAGCATTTGCGTAAGCCACCAAACGTCGTAGTCATGACGGGGGCGTTCAGTTGATTAGGGGTTGGGTTTCACCGCACGTCCTGTAAATCTCCCCCACAGTTGGTGGCTGTAGCGACAACGTGACCAACGGTTTAGCCTTAATGGAATGCCGTTAGTTGTCGATCTTTTTGACGATTAGGCAGCTGACAATTATACGTAATCTATTCGTTTACATTCTTGGAGAGGCAATAAAAACAAGAGTCATAGAATAAAGCCTTCTCAATACATTTGTGTTCCGGGTTGGGTTGATGAGGCTGCCCGACTTCAATCCACCTCCAGTGGATATATTCGCTAGCACAGCCTCCAGGCGGCTCGGGCCGTTACTCTCACTCGTGAGGACATACTGATGTTTTGGTCGACGGATTTGACATTTCAGTTCGCGTTGTTCTGCTTCAAAACTAAAACAACATGTTGGAAATTTGATGTACAAGCGCCCTTGCCTCAACACTCTGCAACTCAGAGACTACCCAGAACAGAGGCGACAAGACTCTCATCACTGTCCTCCTTCACACCAAGCAACCCCGAATCCGACTCCTCCCACGACGGCGCAACAAGACAACGCGCCTTTCCTTCATCATACAATTGAGCAACAGCCAAATCCAGGATCCAACCTCCCTCACCCTTCTCCTTCTTCTGCCTTGCTCCATCGATGAGTTCCTGAGTAGTCCGTCTCTCAATCTTCCAATTCTCTCCTGTTTCTTTCTGAAACGCCTGCAGTAAGTCGTTCTGGCAAGTCTTGATTGACATGACCTTGACAGTACGGTTTGCCGTCTCAACTGGGTTCTGAAGAATGCCAACTACAGACTGTCCAATGCCTTGTAGTGTAGTCCCAGTGAAGTGTTCCTTTCCTTCACCGTAGATTATAGCTGACTGGTTCTTGATATCAAAACCCATGGTAGGAAAGAGCTTCAGGGCCCAGTCAATAGGGTTGCCTGTTGCGATGCTGGTCCAAGAGAAACTTGGGTTTGCAGCTGCATGTTTTATCGCGTGCTCGAACCCGACAGCCCGTTGAGCACGCACTGGGTCAAACTCAGGGAAGCTTTGAAAGTCAGGGCCCCAACCAAAATCAGCTACGATGAACCGTTTCACACCAGCTGCTTCGGCGGCGTCGATCATGGTTCCTTGAAGAGGAATACCAGCTGGTCCGACGGCGCATATAGCCGCATCTTGTCCAGCCAAAGCTTTGGTAAGAGACTCAAAAGTATACTCCGTTCTGACGATAGGGATACTATCCGGGAATGTAGATTTAGATTCAGTGCGAGTGATGATAGTAACGTCGAAGCCAGCATGTGTAAGAGCAGAAGTGATGGGTGTGCCGAAGTTGCCAGAGGCCTACAAACAAAGGTTAGTAAGGAGATCATAATTGGACTGGGGTGCCTTACACCAAACACGGCAACTTTAGTAATTTGAGTGGTAGACATTGTGATTTAGTGGTGGTAGTAATATGTGTAAGTCAATGTTTCTTTGGGTGAGATTGTCTCGATTGGGTTGACTTTATGGACTTGCTGCCCCACCAGGCGGAATTCCGCCAGCTAAGATGAGACTAGTAATGGCTTATACCAGACTACATTATCGAAATTACTATCGATATAAGAAGACCATAAAAATCTAGTATCAAAAGCTGATACGCTATCCTACGCTAAGGCCTTCCTTCCATAGATAGAGTAACTAATACTGTTAGCAATGTCATCCCATAATTTATGCATGAAAACAACTTACATAGGCCAATAAGCATGAGTATTCTTGTCTGCCATTGCCTTTCTCTGGTCAACCAAGAACAGAGTAACCTCCTCAGGCGTCCATCCATGAGCTCTCGTCATAGGGGCCATACTAAACGCTTCCAACCCACTAGCCATATTGACATAACACCATTCTCCCAACAGCTTAGCCTTCTTGTCCTTGGGCCATCCGTTAATAGGCCACTTGAACATCTTGACTTCGACATCCACAAATCCAACTTCCTTCATAATATCCGCGAGAGGAGGGATATCTTGGTAGGGGCGACCGAATTTGATGGATGCTTCTGTTAGGAGACGTAGGGATTTGAGCATGATGTTGTCCGGGTGGAGTGTGTTGTCGTCGGATTTCATGTTCAGGTCTGCTTCTTGGATTTCCATGTAGCCGCCCGGTGCGAGGTTACTGGGGGAGTTAGATGATGCCAGTCTGGGTATGGGAGACTTACGCGTGGCACTTAGTGAGGAAGTCAGTCCAGCTAGCGAGTGCAGAGGACATAAAGCGGCTGTGAATGTAGTCGAATGGTTGAGAGTAGGTCCAGTCGTCTTCGATATCTTCAATCACGAAGCTGAGATTAGGAGGAACGCTGATCTTGTTAGTACAAGAAGGATTAAATAAGAGAACTAGAGGCATACAAAGCTGGCTGGATGGGAGATAGATCAACACCGATCACCTGAGAGATTCATTTCAGTAGCAATTAATTCGGAGTTCAAGAGACTACGTACCTGAGCCTCAGGGTGTTCATCGGCGTAGTCAACAGCCCAGATTCCCGTACCCGTACCGATATCTAGTACACGTTTGACTTTGGAATCGGGATCATTTGGTGGGGCGAGGCCGAGTTTGTCGTCGAGAGTGAGAAGGAAGAGATTGTGCTGGAGGTCTGTGAGAAAGTCAGCTTGTATGCTCTGATAAATAGATTATGACTTACCTAGTCTTTCGTTTTCTGCCTCGTCGTTAGGAAGAACGTATTCTTAGGCGCATCATTAGTGTCTGACAGATAATCAAGTTTGAGATTTGAAATTGTCTTACTCCCGTCCTTGTAGGCATGGTACGTTCTACCGTTTTCACGACGGTAGTTCAGGATTGAGCTCGAGATACTTGCGGTAGACGAGGAAATGTCCTGAAAAACATGAGCCACCACAGATAATTAGAGGGGTTAGCGACGTTCTTACTTCTCCGAGAGAAGAATCAGTATCATCAGCCTGTGCTTGTCAGATCCTATTTCACAATCACAGGATGACAACATACCGAGCCATCAGGGACAATGGTCACCGGAGGAGCTTCGTATGTTTGAGCCATCTTTAAAACGGATATCCAGAGAAACCAATTTCTGATCAATGGTGTCAAAGAGTAATCATGTCAGGAACTTGACCACTTTATATGTTGGCCCTCCCCGGTCTCGGTAAACTGTTGGTTGCACTGTACTTCCCAATCTGGCTTTATCCGTTGTACCGCCGCTCCAGTTTAGAAAAATCTGGTGATTTATACACCAATTGTAACGTTGTGTAACTCCAAATAAATGAGGGTTCATGCTGGGCCTCGTATGTGTTGGTTTGAAGTTGACATGTCATACTACGCCGCGAAGGTTTCGACATGATATGAGGGTTAAGGCCACGTAGATCCTGGAAGATATCCATCGGATCTTTTCCCCGTTTTCCGAGGCTCAAGTTAGATATTTAATCTGACATCCATCTCATTACTTTTGAGTGTTGCTGTGCAGTGAAGGTCATGTGCTCACCTGCCTCATCCCATGCAGGTAGGTAGCTTGCGTGGATTATTTCCGTTACAAAGAATACTGCATCAAAGGTTTGCTGTTAATACTTGCTCAAATATCGCTCCCGTCCATTCCTTCCACTTCTGATATCACAAAAATAAAGATGCAAATAAGCTTAAGGAGAACGCGTGGGAGTAACGGTCGCCTGTACCCATTGTAAACCACGTGGGAGCGCCACCAACGGCGCAACACCACGAAATATCACAACGAACAAAAAATTGGTTCAAAAGCAAAAGGATAACTGCGCCGTGAGACGCCTTGTAATGCGTAATCTGGGAATCGAACCCAGGGCTCCCCGATGGCAACGGAGAATTTTACCACTAAACCAATTACGCGGTTACTGTTTGTTGAAGACTGACTTCCATATTGAGGTACAAGGAGTCTGTGCCGTTCAGAATGCGGCGATGAGTTATCCCCCATTTCCACCAGGTGCTTTCTTGAACATAGCTGAATCTGTCTCGAGAAAGGAAGGCCATATGGCTAGCTCTAGTATCTAAGTTTAGAGTTCGCTGCAACGGTCATCAAAGTCAAATGCGTATACGAACTAGTCTCAACGTCCGAACGGGTGGAGTAAACTTAAGGAAGCAAGCGTACAGGGAAATTCACCATGGGGGTTAGTTGATTCCCCCACGATTCTGTCATCGAGAGTTTGGGGTTTCTAACCAATCCTGAACGATCGCATTCCCCAGACCTCACGCTAGCTTCCGTCAGACGATCCCTCCCCCAAAGCTCAAAAGGACATTATATAACCTGGACCTGCAGTTTCAGTCTCACATTAACGGCTACCCTGCAACTCACTTGTTGAAATCATGACTTCAGATAACTCTTCCATTACTTTCACGAACCCTGTCATCAGGGGGTTCAACCCAGACCCTACCATCTGCGTGGTTCCAGCTACCGATTCTGCACCAACGACATTTTTCCTCAGTACTTCGACTTTTGAGTTCTTTCCCGGCTGCGCGATTTATACATCTACCAACTTGATTGATTGGAAACTCATTGGTCATGCTCTGACTCGTCGGAGTCAGATCGACCTGCGTACTGTTGAACCAGGTGCTGGAAGTTGGGCGAGTACTTTGAGATATAGACCGGACGAAAAGAGGTGGTATCTGGCCAATGGAGTGTTCCACAGATATCGTCCTACTATTGATGTTAGTTTGTCTACTGATCTTTGGGATGGAAGCTAATGTTGACGTAAGGAACGTATCTTCCCTCGGGGCTTCTATGTCTGGACTGATAATATTTGGGATGATAATGCCTGGTCTGACCCGATCTACTTTGATAACCCGGGCTTTGACCAAGATGTAAGCCTCCGCTGCATCTAGTTGCTCATGGTACTGACGGCTATTAGCTATTCTGGGATGACGATGGAAAGGTTTATCTCTCCACAACAATGCGCATCGCCTGGCGCGACCCAAATTCGAAACAAAAGGACTTTGCAATCCACATCTCCGAAATAGATATCTCAACAGGTCGAACACTGACCCCACCAAAGGTTATCCGGGAGTCTCCCTATGGCCTCGCAGAAGGATCGCATATCATCAAACGTGGAGATTGGTACTACCTCTTAACCGCCGAAGGTGGCACAGAGCTTGGTCACCAGGAATGGATTCTCCGTAGCAAAGATGGCCCATATGGTCCTTGGGAGAGTCAGGGTAAACCGCTATGGTATAATAGACCCGATGAAGAGGTTCAGAGAACGGGGCATGTTGATGTTTTCCAAAATGGGGAGGGGGACTGGTGGTCTGTCTTGTTAGGAGTAAGACCGGTCAAGCATGACGGAGCCTTTTTGGAACCTCACTTAGGTATGGTAAGCTGGCTCAATTGGCGAATTCGTGCTAATTCTACTAGGTCGAGAGACCTTTCTTGTCAAGGTCGAGTGGGAAGACGACTGGCCTATTTTCAACGACGGTAACAACATCACGTTGACGACCACAGGAAGAGACATTGTCAAGAGCGCGGCGAAGCCAGGTTCACAGATCTGGAAGGCTGATCTCCAGCGAGATACCCTCGAACTAGGATGGTATCAGAAGGGTATGTTATTACACAGAGTCAAACATTGGCATTGTTGACCAGTCCCAGGAACACCTATCAAGCAAAGTTACAATCTTACAGAACGACCCGACGCCTTGAGGCTCTATGGAAACTGCTACGATCTGACTAGTCCTGAAGCTCCAGCGATGCTTCTCAGGAAGCAAACTTCCTACAACCAGATCTTCAGAGCGAAGATGGAGTTCAAACCCACGGTACGAGGATATGAAGCTGGTGTTGTTCTTTGGTGGAGTCAATACTCTTACGCTTCTTTCGGAGTCGTCGCCACGCTCGGTGACAATGGCAAGTTAGTGCCGAAGATATCTTACAAAGGCACGACCGGAAAAGCTGGAGATTTCAAGGTAATTCACCCACAATTCTTTTGCAGTAACTCTACTGACGTTGTGACAGACGTCCACTACAGATTTGGTGGGAGGTCTAGGTAGCACTGTCGACTTATGTATTCGCGCCTACCCGACACAGTACGAGCTTTCACTTGAGTCGGAAGGAAGGCAGTCGGAGGTCTTTGCTGTAAAGACAAGTGCTCTGACGGTCATGCCTCCTTTTGGGGGATGTTTTGCTGGTGTCATGTTCGGAATTTACTCGTGCGGAAAGAACCAGCCTGTGTTGGACCCAGCCGACTTTTGGGACGTCAGTACCGAGGAGCTTGAAACATGATGGTTACAGTAGCAAGACTGAGAAAAGACGGACAAAGTTCAGTACATCTCGCAGTCACTATCCGATGATAAGAGTCAAGCATCGTAAGCATGGTAGCCACCCTACACTAGCCGAATTATTGAGTAGTAAAAAATAAAACAAAAAAAGGACGGGCTGACCCAGAAAGAAAAAATGCAAAAAATGATTCGCCTGTGTAACACAGGTGGCGGATCTCTCCCGCCGGGAATTGAACCCGGGTCTCAAGCGTGACAAGCTTGCATACTGACCACTATACTACGGAAGATGAAACGGCTGAAGCCGCTTGTAGTGAGTGTTTGTTGGAGGGAGCAGCGCTATACTAGTACATATACGTGATGCACCAAGCCCAAAGTGTTTGGGGCGACATTGACCCTGCCACACCTCAGTCCCCTCAACGGGATAATCTCTGATCTCTTTTCCTTTTCCATCTTTGCACTGCCATAAACTCTCGGTGTTTCATTGTTGCTGCAGATTTTGATTGACGTCATCCCTTTGTGCATCAATATCGTGGCAAACGTGCCCCTCATTCCAAGGACTTGAAGGTGAAGGCATCCTCAGGGTATCAGAAGAATTGGCCCCCAAGAGCACAAGAGATGGAATGATTTGGTTACTTTACGTTGGATTAGACGCTCTTAGACTTCTCTAGCTTAGCTTTGAAGGACGATACTTCTGTTACCCACCTGGTTAACAATCTAAACCGACATGGAGAAGACCACTATCGCCATCATCGGGGCAGGTACATTGACCTCAATTATGCCTGCAGGCAGGAGTACTAACTATGCCCATAGGTCCAGCAGGCCTCGTCGCCCTCAAGAACCTGCGAGAGCAAGACTTCGATGCGTTTATCTTTGAACGTCGCACATCAGTTGGAGGTCTTTGGTCATACAGCGAGAACCCAGAGTACACCACCGCGCTCGACGATACAACTGTCAACGTGAGCAAGTTTGTAGTAAGTGATGAATATCACAATATGCTGTCAAGACTGACCTCGCGTGTGCAGTCTAGCTTTAGCAGTTTTCCGATGCCCGACCGTTGGTGAACGAACGAGCCATGGTGTTGGAATACACGTACTGACTTTTAACAGATTATCCGGATTTCCCCTCGCGACGCCAAATCCAGGAGTATTTCGAAGCATATGTCAATCATTTCGACCTTCAAAGGTATATACGATTCGGAGTCACCGTGCACCAAGTCCTGCGGAACTCTTCGGACTCTGCTTGGGACATTTACTCTACAGAGTCGCATGGAGAATCGGTCTTGCCATTCCATAAAGTAGTTTTTGCGAACGGTTGCGAGACCATACCTGTTTGGCCATTTATGCAAAGACGCGAAGAATTCAAAGGCACCGTGATGCACGCTCAAGAATATCGAGAGTTAGCACATCTTTATCGAGTAGCTGGTTTCTGCTAACGCTTTGTGGAGCTATAAGAAGCATGACCTGCAGGGAAAAAGGGTCATCGTTTGGGATAGGAAACACCGGCTGCGAAATCGCCTTGAGTCTCTGCAAACACGTATCGAAAACCTACCTGGCCTATCGTCGTGGTAGAATCCTGGTATCCCGATATGATGACAAGGGTGTCCCGATGGACAGCCAAATTCCATGGCCAATATTGTGTCTGACCTACGTCCTATCTTACTACATCCCGGGAACAATGAAATGGCTCGTTGATAAGGTAATGATCAACAAAATGATCCATGATGCTGTGAAACATGGGCCAAGCCCCGAAAATACGTCTAAGAAGCAAAGATTGAGAGTAGCAGAGAGGAGGGTGCGTGAGGATTGGCGTCTTGTTCCTTGCCCAAGTATGGCTCACCGAAATCCCGCTGTTCAAGAAGACGTCTTCCCTGCATTTTGCAACGACGACATCACACCAGTCCAAGGCTTTGTGGACTTTGCTGGCGCAAAGACGGTTTTATTGGCGGATCATACTACCGTCGAGGTCGATGTGGTTATCTTCGCTACCGGCTATCGACATGGCTTTTCGATCATGCCAGAGCTTGAAATGGATGGTGCAGCTGGGGCTGAGCTGAAGACAGCCAGCAAGACCGAGCAACAAGATGTTCCTGAAGATAAGACACAGCAGCCGGCGCTACCTAGGCTTTTTCAGATGATATTTCCACCCAAACATGCCTCTTCAGTGGCTTTTTTAAGCTGGATGGCTCCCCAAGCGAACGTCTGGTGTGTTTGTGAACTTGCTTCAATGGCGATTGCTCAAGCATGGGTTGCAGACTGCACCCAGGGACGAGAGCCACAGAATCTGCAACCTCCTTCACTTTTGCCAGCTGAAAGAGCGATGGAAGATGAGGTCGACTCATATCACACTTGGTGGCGCAGAGAATGGGCTACTGACCATTCCATATTACACGGATACGTAAGATCATACGGTTTCTATCGATTTCTTCACAAAACAGCAGGAACTGGCCTAGACGCGCACCTAGATAAATACGCGATTTTGAAGGGCTTCCGGTTTTATAAAGATGACTACGACCTTTGGAAGTGGCTGTATAAAGGCCCAACGACGAGCCTTTCCTGGAGATTGTTTGACACAAATCCTGAAGGTATTCCTGGGCATGGAAGGAAAGTTTCGGGAGGTGCTAGAGATGCACTTCAGAAGAATGTAAGTTGAAATTTTCTTGGGGTTTGATAGGCAGCTAATAGGCTAATAGTAAGAGGAGTTTGAAAGATTTCAAAAGGCAAAGGCGAAGAATGACTGAAGTCTGCCAGCTGCCTGGCCCAGATTCGAAAGGGTTGTGCTTCGATGTCTTCACAATACCATTACGTATCACGAGAAAAATAGTACAATTTATTTGGTTCTTATTAAACATTATAAGTATGCTATCAGGTCATTCATCTATTTTCATGGAAGCATCTAGCCATTCAAGCCGATTCTGGAGATCTTGCTCTACTAGAGCAGTTACTCTTGGAATTGGCATTTATACTGGCAATCAAACCAGCCTCGTCGTTCCCAAGATGAAATGGATCGATCTGGGCTTTGTTGCTCGTCTCCACCTGATATGACCTTGTCAGAATGATCTCGCCATGTCTGCTGATATCGGCCGGCCCTGAACTTTGGTAGCCACGGGAGGCATAGCCGTTGCGTCGGACAATAAGGGCACTTATGGAGGGGAGACAAGCGCATATTAAGCCGATGCCCGCTTCTGCATTACTAAAAGATGTTAGTGTGTACTTATAATCAGTTTGAACGAGGCTACATACCCAGAAAGAATGACCTTTGTAAAAACGATGGTCTGGTTAGATGAATCTCTCTCCTTCAGAATCATGGCCAATCGATAAATACTGAACCCCGTCGCAACACCTCCGGCACAGAGAATACCAATAACTCGAAGTCTCTTTCTCATAGAAAGCTGCAGCGACCAAGTAAGCGGTGTAGGCAAGAACAGAATCGCCAAGTCGCTAACCACACTGATGAAGGCATCAGCAGTGATGATGGCGTTTTGATCAAGACAATTTTCCATCTCGCCCATCCAGTAGGAGCTTATGGGTCTGCAGATAAAGATCTTGATGAAAAAACCGGATACATAGTAGGCCACTAGCATGCCGATGAAGATGTAGATTCCTATTGTGGTTTTCTTATGGACTTTGCCGAAGACGCGGATTGTAATGAAGAGGAGGGAGAGTTTGACACCGAGGGCCATCGGAGCGTAGAAGACTGTGGCTGCGTAGCCGCACTAGATGTGTTAGTATTGGGATGGATAGGCATGTTGCTGGTGACTTACTTTGAGGAAGGATGTTAGATCCTTTGGGCTTACTTCCCACTGGTCATTACCGGCACCATATTTACTAGCTAGATAAAGTCAGTAGGATTGTTGCAACAGAAGGGGTCGAGACTTACCTATAGCAGCTGTGATGCAGTAGCCCACCATCAAGACAAACGAAACATATGTAGCAACTGGATCACCAGTCAGTACCAATCTCAACACCATAACATTCTACACTTACCATCATCCCTTGAGATGCCTCCTCCCATAACCTTGTACTTTGCAAAGAACCGCGTCGCAACAAAAACCGTCGTGAAGAAGAGGGTCAGAGCCTGAGTGACATAATTCGTGGTCACGAGTATATCGGCGGGACTATCCAGATTAGGCGTGACTCCTTCGGGTGGAGGCGCGGCACCGGGGAAGCTCATTGTCAATGGATTGGAGCCTTGTCTATGCAAGAAAGGTAAAGGAAAAGAAGGCTGAAGGATGACAAAGAGAACTTGCGGAGGAACCACAGTTAACTTATGTTATGTACGCTACATAAACGACGAGAAACCCTTCTGGACTAACTTAAGGGGAACGTCCATCACTCCTCAGTTCAGATTAATGCGGAGAGCGCTGAAGGGTTGCAGCACCGGGCGGTAGGTTAAAGGCATTGCAGTTGATTATAGCTCTGACATGTTTGATCGGACGCCGCCTCAGTGGCGCCATGTCTTTCTCATTGGTCCCCTTGGCTGACGTCCCGCAGAGTTAACACTCTCCTTCCGGTGAGGGGCGAAGATCAAGGAGTCAGGGGCAAGGGGAAGGAAAACGTGGGATTAGGTGGTATTCTACAGGGGAGGTTTAAAATTTCCGCGGTATCTGGTATTTCCGTGATGATCTACTGCGGTGGATGGAGGGTCTTGAGGTGATATGAGTGAGACATATAGAGAGAAGATGAAACATAATGAAGAGCCACTGCAGGTTAGGGGCTGAAGGATAATACGAATATACGAGTATGGAGATGGACGGAACACTCGTGCCATGTGGGATCGTCTGTTCTACTTCTCGTCTCGTGAACAACCTCGCTTTCGCTTCAGATGAGCTCCTCTCAGCTGACATCTTGACAACCTCGCTTCTTCAGATGAACTCCATCAGATGGAGAAGTCATCATGGAGAAAAAAGATTAGATGTTGCATGTATTGTAGATCCGTGCACTCGGTGCATATCCTCCGTCCTCCTCTTACGGGCCGCAAATCTCTTACCAAAGTGGGTTGGGATGTAGACCACTGACATCGAGCTACGTCTCAGAATTGACGTGATCGACAAGCGTAACATCTGTTTTTTTTTCTCCCTCGTTTTATTACCGGACTATCCGTCGGCCGTGCGTAGACTGTTCAGTTCACCAGAAGGTCACCGCTCAACGGAGGGCTCGGCAGTGGAGCATCTCTCTTATCTCTCGGCCCATTTAATTCGATCGGACACAAAAACCGTTGTCTGTCAGACCGTTGGAACCATAAAATAGAAACAGAGCTGGCCTGTTCTCAACTATGGCTGTTTCACTTCATCTGTCTGAGGTGACTACTTTATCCAAATAAACATGTCTGCAAAAGAAAAGAAAGGACAAACAAACAATTTCCCCTGCATATCCACCACGTGCTGTCTCCTCTATGCACAGTGGGGAATGGCTCCATACACAGCGTCACACTCGGTAAAAACTTGACTGTCAAGTCAACCATGTACCAGGGTGGTGGATAGATGAAGACTTTTGATCGTTCTCTTACCAATCACTCTTATCAAGTAGAATTCAACCATGTCACATCAACTCAAGACTGAGCCTGATGACGATATTAGTGGGTGGGCTATAGAATACCAGACGAAAGCCAAGGAATTCTGACATGAGTTTATCCAGGGGACAATTGGGTCGCTTGTTTGACAAACAATGCCGAGGCCTTTGCCCTTGATGCGCAGGAGAACCAGCCTTGCTGAGTACCATTGCCAAGCTTAGCATAATTCTTTCAAGGGCACGCATATTCGCCCCATGAAACAATGCTGGTAGTGTCTATATCCGACCTGGTATAGCCGGCTGGTCGATCTCCTTTGAAGAAATTAAATACCTTGGCAGACCAGACTCTTTTCCCTCTTGAGACATCTCGGTTAGAAACTACATCATTGTCACTTCATCTTTCATCTTCGCTTGCTAGCAGTAACACCTTATCTCTTGATCTTCATATCTATACTTCACAATGGGTGACATCTTTGACGCAGGAGCCAACTCCAAGCTCTTCACTCCCCTCGATATTGCCAATGGCAAGATCCATCTCAAGCACAGGATCGTTCATGCCCCTCTTACTAGAAACCGGGGAACACCTCTGAATCCCGAATCGACTCCCGAGAACCCTAACAGGGTTTGGCTTCCTAATGATCTGATTGCCGAATATTACTCCCAGCGGGCTACCGATGGCGGTCTCATCATTTCTGAGGGTCTGCCGCCTTCGCTAGAGGTTTATCACCTGAATCATCACTCAATGCGGTAAAACTAACTGATTACAGGGCAATGGCATGCCTGGTGTGCCAGGAATCTTCCTCCCAGAGCAGGTTCAGGGCTGGAAGAAGGTTGTTGACGCTGTTCATGCCAAGGGCGGTTACATCTACGCTCAACTATGGCACTCTGGCCGCGCCAATATTCCCCAGCTTACAGGTTCACCCATCGTGGCTCCCTCGGCTACACCATGGGATGACCCCAACGAGACCTTCGCCTACCCTCCTCCTCACACCTCCACCCCTGTTAAACTGGCTGACTATCCCCCTGTGGAGATGACTGTTGAGAAGATCAAGAGTACCATCGGCGACTACGTCAACGCTGCCAAGAACGCCCTCGAGGCTGGTTTCGACGGTGTCGAGGTCCACGGCGGAAACGGTTATCTTCCTGAGCAGTTCCTTTCGTCTAACATTAACAAGCGAACGGATCACTATGGTGGTACTGAGGAGAAGCGATGCAACTTTGTCCTCGAGCTTATGGATGAGTTGGCCAAGACTGTTGGACAGGATAACTTGGCTATTCGCCTGACACCCTTCGGTCTATTCAACCAAGCCCGTGGCGAGAAGCGCGTTGAGACATGGGGCCACCTGTGCCGTGAACTCAAGAGCCGTTTCCCCCAACTCTCATACGTTAGCTTTGTCGAGCCTCGCTACGAACAGATCTTCTCCGAGTCCGAGAAGCAGCAGTTCCTCGGCTCTTGGGGTCTTCCTACCGTCGACCTATCTCTGTTCCGAAACATCTTCCACGGCACACCTTTCTTCTCTGCTGGTGGTTTCAACGATATTAACTCATGGGGTATTGTCGAGAGTGGTAAATATGATGGTATGCTTTATGGAAGATATTTCATTAGCAACCCCGACTTGGTGGAGAGGTTGAGAAATGGATGGCCTCTTCAGCCTTATGACAGGTCTACCTTCTACGGACCTTTCAAGGATAATGCTGCTGGTTACACTGATTATCCTTTTTACAAGAACGAATAGATCATAGATATTTGGTAATAGTATTTTAGATTGAATATATATATAC
>JAALXH010000453.1:0-20040 GCA_012977735.1 Fusarium tanahbumbuense | reverse complement strand
GAGAAGGAAGTTCGGTGGAGGAGGAGATGACCTTGAAGAGATTTGGGATCTGGTGGTTGTTAGTATATATCATAATGCCAGGGGAAGGGAACTTACGCTCGGGGTTGAACTCAAGAATATGTAAATCTCCATCAGCATCCGCCGCAACAATAGCAAGATCATCACCATCAGGAAGGAAATCCGCTACAACCACAGGTAACCGGCCATGACTCTTGCCCAGAACCTTGAAAGTATAAGGCTCCTCAGTATATCCAGCGAACCAAACACCCTTGAACGCATCAGCCATAAGACACAAACCCGTTCGTGAAAGTTCACGCGCGCTGGACACATGACAGCTCATATCGAGGAACGCAACGGGAAGAAGAGATCCGTCTTCCTTGAGACCTCTCACCATGCACTTTTGACCCTGGGCGACGAGCATAAGACCTTGGGTACCGATTTCAGAAATAGCTGTTACGCCTCCACGGGGAATATCTTCGCGAGCGATGGCTTTAAGACGGCGGTTTGTCTCTGGCTTACCGGGCTCAGGGATAACGGTGACAATATCGAAGACGTGAACGCGACCTCTGATGGGTAGGTCTTCACCCTTTGACACAGCTGTTCCTACAGCGACGAGGAAGCGACGTTCTTTAGTATCTTCTGAGACTTCGAGATGCAGAGTTTTCATACACTCGATTGATTCACAGGATTCGAGCTCGACTTCGTGGATGACGGTCCAGCTGATAGGACTAATAAGTTTCAAAACACCTCGAGGCATGGTTGGTGCGAAGGAGAGTGTTTCCTTGGCCCATTCCTTGTGATAGTCGTCGTCTCTGGGAAGTTCGAAGGGTTCGCTTATCATGCAGCCTGCGATGTAAGCACCAGTAGGTTGATGATATGCGATGCCGCGAACGTCTGCGCCTAGAGGGACTTTCTTGACTGAGATACCGAGTTCGGTGAAGTTTGTATCAGGAGGAAGTTGAGTAACGCGCGCAATGCCCTTGTCGTCTGCGTAAATGAAACCACGGTCGCAACCCTCTGTGTGGAAACTGCTCATACCGCGAACACCGAGCCCTTGAAGACCGATGACTCGGGGGATACTCTTGCTGGACTTTATGACGAAACTAGGTGATGAGCCGGGGAGGAAGACGGTGCTGTAGCCGTTGATGTTTGTACATCTGCGCAGGGGCATGAAACGCGGTTGCTCGACATCATCGTCTTGTTCTGTCTCAACGGGTGTTGTAGCTAATGTTACGTTGGATGTCTTCTTAAAGCTGAGGGTGGCAGAGAGGTTTGTTTCGCTGCCTGGTCTGACATGACGGAGAGGTTCGTAAATTGTGAGGTCGTCGGTTTGGTTTCGGAGCTGATGATGTCAGATAGTCTCAAATAGTATGGGAGTGAACTTACGATGAGGTATGGGGATTGAGAGATGGTGTCACCGAGGTCAGCTACGAGAATCTCGCGCAAAGTCTCCTTTGCTAGACCTCTTCGTAGCGTGTAATCAGCAGATAGATGAGGAGGTACGTAAGAAAGACCCTCAGCGACGTAGACAGGCTTTGAAAGATCAGGAAGAGCGTACACATGTAGTGCGCCGGTAGAGCTGAGAAGGAACATCATGATCTTCTCAGTCTCACTCTTATCGCTGGCAGGCTGGAAAGCACCCTTGGTATCAGCATACAGACATCCAGCATGCCACTTGGTGTTCTTTAGTGTGTCGTCCATCTTTTCCACTTCTTCGAGCTCGTTATTACTGTCGATCTGGGCAAGTAGGAGACTGCTATCATCTCTAATGAGCAGCAGGTATGGATCAGCGATGCTTGCGCTTGTGACTCTGGGCTCTGCACCAGTCTCTTCATCCAACATGGGCAAAATCTGCGTAAGACCAAGATCTGCAATTGTCAATATATGTCAATCTCAATCGTAGAAACAACTGACCTCCATCGTAGGATCGAACCTCTGACTTGAGAACCTGAATGATCCTCATCTGCTTCCCCATCGTTCCAGCCTCCACCGTAAAACCAGCAGCAGGATCAAACTCAGTATCCTTCAAAGTCTCGAATCCCGCACCGGTAAGGGCGTACACATCTGAAGTCTCGTAACCGTCGAGATCGACCTTGGCCACAATCATAAACTTATCGTGCTGTTGATAAGTCTCGTACTCATCTCCAACAGTAGCATTTCCACCAAGTGCTTTGGGCAATGGTTTCTTGACAGACATGGTCCAGAATCCTCGAGCTTCGGGAAACTCGAATCTTCCTATAACCTTGGGCTGGATGTTTCGGTTGAGAATGGCCATTGATCCAGCTTTTCCTCGTCCGACGATGCATGCGAGGTGAAGGTCTGACACGACACCATCTGAAAGAGTGTTCTCTTCACTATCGGGGAGGAAAGATGCTTTTCCAGGGGTGAGATCCTTGATTGGCGCGATGCTGAGCAGGGTATCGTGTATGCGGAAGCTCAGTTCGCCGGATTTGCCTCCGCTGAGTGCTGGAGCTGGTTTCGCAGCCGCAGACTCGGTGCCGTATAGATCGTCATCTTCATCATCGTCGTCCTCGAGATCCAGTTCGTCCACATCAAGCGCAATGTCTGCATCTATCAGACGAGGTTTCCTTCTTTTTTCTTGTCCCATCTTCCTTGTCCAGCCCAGCACCACCGAATCGCCAGTCTCACTGCCGACAAAGAAAGAGTTCTTGCCGAGCTTGGTGGCTGTTGATGCTCGGGCCTTGACGATATTGCCTCCGTTCTCATCTGTGACCATCTTGACGCTGAGTCCAGAAACTGTTCGACCGTCGATCTGGAAAGATACAATAGCAAGCTGACCATCGTTCAACACCAATAGCAATTCGCCATTCTCGATCTGCAGTTGCTCGATAACACAGTGCTCCAGTCGCAAGTTCAGATCCGCTTGGTCCGTCAAACTAAAAGATGTAATCTGTCGAGCCATTGAGTTCACAGCCACACCGTTGGCTTTACCCGACTGATCAACATGAATCAACTCATTCTCTCCAATAAGCAAAGCACCACCAACAGGCGCCGGCAAAGCAAGAATCTGGAACAAATCTCGAGGGAGATCGGTAACCGAAAGAATAGTCGTCGAAGCGCGCTGTTGAAGATCTAGCGTAAACACCTTGTACGTAAGATGATCCTTTTGGCCAAGCGAATGCGCAGGCTCTTGGCTGGACGACAAAATTCCAAAGGTCGGTTCTCTATACTCATGCAGAAAGGCGAAGTGCACGGGATGAAGCAGACTGGGATCAAGCAGCGGAAGACGGAGGACAAAAGATGGTGTATATGGTGGTTCTAATGTGTCGCTATCTCCATTGGCGACTGTAGTAGTCTCCTTGACAGGTCGTGGCCCGTCGAGATCCTCATCCCAATCATCCATCTCCAAGTCTTCTTCCGCTTGTCGGAATGGTAGAATCGCGAGGTTGCGCGAGCCGAATTGGAAGGCGGCGCATCGACTGCCAGGATCAGCCTGGAGGTAATTGACATACTCGTCAAAGGAAACCTCCCACGGCGCACCCTGCAGCTCTTCTTTCTCGTAGTAGTGGATGGAGATGGTCTCCAAGGTACTCTTCTCGGGATCCCACACGGCCATACACAGCTTAGCAGCCTTGTACGCTAGTAAGAGGGCTTCACCTCCGCATTTTGAGTGCTTGGTCTTGATCTTTGCCAAACCCGTGATCGTACCGGAAAGTGGAAGCTCCGCGACAAGGACTAGCTTTGTATTGTTTGTTCGATCGGTCTTGACAAGCATAGTCTCGCCACCGAGAAAAGAAGATTCGAGACCATCATCATCGTTCGCGCGGTGATCGAATTCAGGTTCAGGCTTAGTAGGTTGAGCAGGTTGATTCTCGGGGTCGAATTCGGCGGCGATGGTCTTTGTTGTAAAGATTTGGAGTAGGGAGCCCTTTGCGACAACGAGATTGTTTGCCGTAGCCGAAGTGAGGGAGACGGTTAACGAGTGTGTGACGGCTGAGGGAGCCGCAAGCTCGGTGTAGGCCTGCATTTCAGCGAGACCATTCTACTGCGACGGAATAAAGTCGAATTGTTGTTGCTGCGGTCAATGCTGTATTGAATGTTTAGACCAAAAGAGTAGCTTAAGCTTCCAGGACGGATTATCGATGAGCCGTTCCTCCGGGAGACCCCTGTAATTCTAGGCTGTAACAGCAGGGAGGGCATTCTGAAGCATCCCCACTTAAGTAACGCTAGCGTATAGATTGCGTCACGAAACATCGGCAGCTTAAGGTCGAGCTTCGAAGCTAAACAATCCAGACCATCGAATCTTGTTTTCCTCGGATCTTGCCTTTCTCTGATTGATTAAAGTTCATCACGTTGCTACACCGATCGTTTCTGTCCGTCTTTAGCGACGTCACCCTGTCACTTGGGATCTCCTTTAAATCCCCGCGATCTACCTAGAAAACCTTCCGGTCGCGACCTGGCTAGCTTCGTTACGACTCCATCGTTGATCATCATCCACTGCGACCTGATTCAACGTCTTCTTCATCATGGCCCACGCAGGCCTCGTCCAGACCAGTTTGATCTGGGTCGCTTATGCCGTTGCCGTAGCTTTCTGCCTTATTGCAGCAATCATCACCACATTCACATGGCAAACTCCCCGTGAACGATCCGCCGTTGTCAGCATCGTCGCCATCGTTAGCTTGACTTCACTACTCGCAACAGTTCTACTGCTACCCGTCGATATCGCCCTTGTTTCTGCCACCAGCTCTGCAGCACTTGGTGCCAAGAAGGACTGGGCTACTCCCGAACGTATCGACGGTATCCTCTACACCCTCAAGGTCGTCTACTACAGTTTGTACAGTTTCGATGCTATTCTCTGTCTGATCGTTATTCCCTTTGCCTACTTCTGGCATGAGGAATATGATGAGATCGAGGTAGAGGAGGAAGGCCGAACTATTGGCAGCCGTTTCCTCGCCGCAGCCAAGTACACACTCTTCTTCGTTGCATTCGTCGTTGTCCTGTTCCTGCTAGGATTCTTTGTCCCGGCAGCAGGTGACAGCTCTCAATCTCACTGGGATCTCGACTACTTCAAGAAGCTCGTCGCTCAGAACCATGGCGAAAAGGCTCTGACCTTTGCACTGGGTCTTCTACTTACCCTCGGCACTCTGCTTTACGTCGTCTACACCGGTGCTGGTCTCGCTCTTCTCCCCATTTCTTTCATCAAGGCCGCACCTTCAATCTCGGCTCCTCAACTTCATCAGACAACTGAGTCTCAATTGGAACAGAATCGTGAACGCCAGCGACAAATCGACATGCGCAATGTCGGCCGACAGGAGGGTATGTCTCGAAAGGATCAGCGCGAATTGGATGCTCTGGTCAGGGAGGAACAGACTCTTGTCCGACGTGAGAGACTTGCAGCTGAAGCTCAGGGTGAAGGTCGTAGCAAGATCTACCAGGCTTGGCTCAAGGTCTGCGCTGTCTTCCGTCCTGTCAAGCTTATCGGCGGGATTCTTCTTATGCTCTTGTCTGTTGTCATCTGGGTTTCCATGCTCATTACCGGCATTGACAAGGCCAAGAACTCGGTCTGCAAGCAAAAGTGCGGTTACATCTTGGGTCAGATCCACGTTTTCCAACCCATGAACTTCATCTTTGTCAAGTCCGCCAAGGCTTTCCCCATCGACTACATTCTCATGGCTCTTCTTGTGCTCCTCTTCTTCAGCAGCTCCATCTCGGGTATCGCAACAGTGGGCATCCGATTCCTGTGGGTTCGCATCTTCCAGATCCGCAAGGGCAGAACAGCCCCTCAGGCTCTTCTGATCGCCACTGTCATGCTCGGCTTGATCATTCTGGCCACCAACTACGGACTCGCTATGCTGGTTGCACCTCAATACTCCACCTATGGTACTCAGACTTTCTGCACCAACGAACCTGCTCACCCCGGAGAGCAGCCCGACTGCAGCGGTCACAAAGACATGATTCACGCCTGCTCTGAGGCACTCAAGTACAAGCATGCTAAGGATGTCTGTACACCATCAGTGATGTCAACGGTCCTCAACCGCATCACCATCACGTGGCCTTTCTTCGGCCTCATCGACTTCTGGGCTCAGTTCGCTTTCCTCGGTGTCTTCCTCGTTGTCTTCATCACAGCCCTTTTCCGCACACCCAAGCTTAACCTTTCTCAGATCGATGAGGAGGCCGAGGCTGATGAGGAAGAGAGCCTTCTCGCGTCTACTGGTAGACGCTTTGGTGCGACTTGGCAGGACGTCCGAGGCAAGGTCAGCTCAGGAAACGACTCCACCACGAACAACGGCAACGGATCACAATCCGCTGCTTAATTCTTCACGTATAAAGTATACAAGTATTTCAGATTGAAGGAGGTATTTTGTTTTGAGCACATGAACATTGATGATTGGAGGCGTTAATTGGTATACTTGGGTATCTGTCTTTACAAGCACATGGTTTCGAAAACAATAGCTATAGGACCTTGGAATTAAATGTTTACGCTCCCAACGCAACCTTTTTCTTCTTCTCCTTCTCCTTCTTATCTTTCGTGAACTGCACAGCCTTGTGACTCCTCTCATCGAAACCAGCCTGTGGTCCACGATGCATCTCATACCAGCACCGCGTGCAGTAAACGTCATCGTCGCAGCCAGGACATCGTAGCGTAGCGTCCTCTAGACAAACAGTGCACCAGTTCTCCACGTCGTCATCGGTGTAATTTGTCTTTGTAGTTAATCGGTTGACGGGTTTACCGGAGGGTTTGGATGTTGGGACGGAGGGGAGAGATAGGTCTGGTGAAGGGGCGCGTAGAGCGGCGAGACGAGCGGTTATATCATCTATATCCGCACTTCCTGCGCGCGCAGAAGAAGGGATGTCGTTGAGATCAGATGGAACTTCTGGAAGTGTGACGTCTCCCTCTTTTGTATTCGTTTCTTCCCCGTCGTCGGATTCTTCGGGAGATTTGGTCTTTGCGAGGGCGGCTTCGACTTCTGCTTCATCGCGAAAGCGCGCGATGACTTCATCTACGTCTTTACCCATCTTCTCTCCATCCGAATCATCTGAGTCATCTTTCGATTCATCTTCATCTTTTGGGATTGCGTCTGCGAGTTGTTCTAGAAGAGCCTTTACTTCCGCGTCGTCTGGTTCTGTGCTGAAGGTATCTTCAGGCTTTATATCGCCCAGGAGTTCTTCTAGAGTTTGGTCGTCTGTTTGAAACATGGATTCATCATCCTCTTCAATACTTGGCTTTGGTATGTCCTTTTGTAGTGTCTTTTCTGGTTGGGATGATTGAGATGGCTTCGGTGATTCTTGAGCTTTTTTGAGTGCTGGCGCCGCTGCTGGGGATGCTGGCTCATTGCTACGCTCTCGTAGGGACTTTAGACGAGCGGCTAGTGTATCATCGCGGGTTGGTGACTTCTTTCTTTCAATAAGATCGACTTTAATTCTGCGCCCGTATTAGTATGAGAATACCACGAAGCTGAGAGTGAGGTGTACTCTGTTGACACGGGTTTCTCGGAGCTTGCGCTTTTGCCTCTGAGGGCATTTAGTCGCTCCATAAGTGACTTGTCGACGTCGTTCGGCATTTTGAGTGAGATGGATATGTTTCCAAAGTATAGCAATGGATTTGAGATTTGCGTGTTGATGCTGAAGTAGATGATATGAGATGAGATGTCGTGGTGAAGTGAGTTAGAGTGAGGCTCTGACGTGTGGCGGGGGCGGGGCTACAGCGTCTTGGCTTTACGGAGGATAACTTCAGAGGGGTAATGCCAAGCTGAGAGAAGAGTAATAAATTCATTCAGAGACATCAGTCACTAAGTAGTTAATAATTCCAATAAACTCGTTCTTTGTTTCTTGACGCTAACTATTTTGAAGGTGATTCACCGTCTCAGTACTGATTGCAGCAGTTCCCCGGGATGCTACAGTGCTGTGTTCCTTCAGAACAAACAGAGCCTCTTCAGGTACAACAATCAAAGTTGATGACTGCAATAACCAAAGTATTAAAGGATGATAGGACAGCAGGAGTAGTGTGTCAAAACTATAATAACATTACTTTACATGACGATACAGTTAAAACTACATGAAGCAGTAGTGAAAGTCTGACCGAGGCATCCCATATGTTTACAACATCCGATTGGCAACTTCGCCAAACTTCCTCGGAAGACACGACACAGCTACTCACATAATGTCACGGAGAGAATCAAGATTGTTCATGTTTATAACATTTAACTTCATTATTAAGGAACTACTCCTCTTATGCTAGTAGATAAAATCCCAAGGGAACTGGTATATCCATCCATTCATTCGTTCATAAACCCTTCATCCTCCCCGGCCAACGGTATCCTTGTGGGGTCCTCCATCGGTAGAGAGTTTCACGTTCCAGTGAAACTCAAGTTCATTTCTCCTTCTCTTCCACCTTGTTTTGAACCCTTCCACTTTTCGTTGGCACATCGCGTTTCAGCGAGGTGCATCTTTCGCGTGGCCGTTGAGCTGCTTCTTCTTTTTTTCGTTCCCCCTTCTATCTACTGGATATAGCATCGTAGTGTATAAACTTTATGTTCATTCAAATCATTTACGCCTTCTTCTCGTTGTTGGCGTCAGTGTTGGTGCGCTGGACAGCGTTACCAACCTTCTCGGCATCGTGGCGGACACTGGCCTCGCTGGAGTCAGGAGTCATGTACTCGCCGAAAGTGCGCTGCTCAAGATCCATGTCCTTCCAGTCAGTGCCCTGGGACTTGCGAGCCTGGCGACGGAAGAAGACACGCTTGGCGAACTTCCAAGCCTCGATACCACTGAAGAAGAGACCGGCGGCGATGAAGACAATAGCCCACTCCCAGGTAATACCCTTGTGCTTGAAGACGGTGTCGCTGATGACGGGGATGTACTGGATAGGGAAGAGAGTAACGACACCGAGGATAATGGCCCAGAAGAGGAACTGGTTGCGCCAGATGTCGTGCATCCACTGGGTGAAGTAGAGCTTGGAGCCGGGCTGCATGCGGAAGAAAGATCGTCGCTTGTCAATCATCTCCCAGGCAAGGAAGAGGGAGAACCAGGTAAGACAAGCAAAGGTGGTGGCACGAGCCTTGAAAACGGTCTCACAGCTGTCACTGTATCGGTCGTTGCATTCGGTACCGAGGTTACCATCGCCAAAGGCGTACATGCGGAGGACGAAAGTGCTCAGGCAAAGGGCGGCGATCCAGATACCATAGACGGTGGTGTCGACAATAAACTCCAGAGAGAAAACACCAGTCTTGAGAGAGACGGGGGGTCGTTCCATGATACCAGCGACGGCACGCTCGAAACCGAGACCCATGTCGGGAAGACCAGAGGTGGCCATGATGATCCACATGATCTGGACGGGGGCGATGGGGAAGACGGAGAGACCAGAGTCATCCTTGAAGACAAGACCGACAAGCAAGACAATAGCCTGGGCGACGTTGGTGGCAAGCACGTGGAGAATGAACTTCTGGATGTTGTCAAAGATACGGCGACCTTCCTCGATGGCGGCGACGATAGAAGCGAAGTTGTCGTCACTGAGAACAATATCGGAAGCATCCTTGGCGACATCGGAACCGGCTTGACCCATGGCAATACCAACATCTGCACGGCGGAGAGAGGGAGAGTCGTTAACACCATCACCAGTCTGTCACGAGTTAGTCGAATGAATCACAAAAAAGGAAGAGGAAAGAACATACCATAGCAGCGAACTTCTTGCGGCGGTGAAGAGCTTCAATCATGCGGACCTTGGTCTGAGGAGCACATCGGGCGATGACAAGAGGGAGGAAAGGAAGCTGGTCGACCTCGTCGTCGGTAAGACCATCGAAGGTGGTAGCAGTCATGACCATAGTCTGGACAGTGTCCTCGGCAACCATATCCATGCGGCTGGGGAGGATACCGACTTCAATGGCAATAGCCTTGGCGGTTTCGGGGTGATCACCAGTAAGCATGTGGACGGAGATACCAGCCTGGTGGCAAGCACGGACGGCAGGAGCAGACTCAAGACGGGGAGGATCGTAAAGACCAACAAGACCACGGAAGACGAGATCACACTCAACGGTAGTACGGTCAACCTCGTCACCCTTCTTCATGTTGACAGAGTAGGGCTTGGAAGCAAGAGCAAGGACACGAAGACCCATACCGGCGAAAGACTCCATGTTGCGGAGGATCTCCTCCTTGAACTCCTCAGTCATGGGGACCTGCTCCTCGTTGTCCTCAGGGCAGTAAGTAGTACAAGCACCAATGACACGCTCGACGGCACCCTTGGTGAAAGCAAAGAGTTGGCTGGATCGGTTATCCTTCATAATGACAGACATGCGCTTGACATCAGAGTCGAAAGGAAGCTCGGCAATCTCGCTGTACTGGTTGGAGCCATCGTGGCTGGTGAGCTTGAGACGGTTCCAGTCGAAGCGAGAGGCAAGGACCTGGATAGCAATTTCGGTAGGGTCACCACGGGCGTGCCACTCGCCGTTCTTCTCGTTGACGGTGGCAAGGTTGGCAAGGGAAGCAACTTCGAGGAACTTGGTAAGACCAGACTTGCTCTGGGAGAGAAGGTCGTTGATGGGAGAAACGACACCGCACTCATCGCCGCCAGTCTTGAGGGGAAGCTCATGAGGCTGCTTGCGAGACCAGCGGAGCTCACCAATGGTAGGGTTGTTGGCCTCGGTAGCGTTCTCAATAAGGTAGGTTCCCATTCCAGGAGTCCAGGCACCACGAGCAACCATCTTACCTTGGGTAAGAGTACCAGTCTTGTCGGAGCAAATATCGGTAACAGCACCAAGGGCCTCAAGAGCCTTGAGGTTTCGAACAATGACATTACGCTCAACCATACGCTTAGTTCCGGCAGCCATGGTGATAGTCAAGACGACGACCAAACTGGCAGGAATCATAGACAAACCAGTAGCGACGGCATAGATGATAACCTGTTGGGAGGCGTTGAAGTTGTTGGCAGCAAGGACGATGATAGCACAGATAACAGCGGTACCAAAGAGGTAGATTGCCAGTCGGGAGAGCTTCTTCTGGAGAGGTGTGCCGACGTTGACACCGAGGAAACGGCCAATAGCGTCGGTAGTGGTGAGAGTGTAGGCTTCGAGGTATCGGTGAGGCTTAGCAGAACCATCAGGCTTACGCTTGACAGGACGGACCTTGCTGTCCTTCTTTCGGAGGGCGGCAGCGATAGCACCAATCTCAGTGGAAGTAGCAGTAGCAAAGACAATACCCTTGGCGCGACCCTTGGTAACAGTGGAGGAGCTGTAGGCAACGTTGATACGATCACCAGGTCCGCAGTTGTCCTCGAAAACCTCATCCTCGTTCTTTCGAACGGGAAGAGACTCACCAGTCAACATAGCCTCATCAGTCTCAAAGTTAACGGCCTCAATCAGTCTAGCGCGAGTTAGTAAGTGACCCAGTATTAAACAAGCATAAGTTTAAACTCACCGGACATCAGCAGGGATGGTGTCTCCGGTCTTGATTTCCACAAGATCACCGGGGACGACCTCGACGGAAGGAATAACCTTGGCGTCTCCATCACGGACAACACTAGCAGTGGGAGAAGACATGTTTCGGAGCGAATCCATAGTCTTCTCGGCAGAGTATTCCTGGAAGAAACCGACGGTGACGTTGAGACCAATAATGAAGGCGACGACACCACCTTCAATCCAAGACTTGATACCGAAAGAAACGGCCATGGCAAGAATGAGAACCTTGGCAGACGTCAGTACATGTGCCCGAGTTGAAATAGTGCAGGGATCATCATTAGAGTAATCATGGGAACGACGGGGTGCCTAATTCGGCAATATGCATGTTGGTTTGATGGTGAGGGCGGGAAGGAAATGATAGTCCAGCCATTGGAAATATGCTTAACCAACGTTGAAGGAGTGTGTGTGGGGGCGCCAAACTGTTTTTTGGTGTAGGTGGAAAGGATAGTCAAAACTTACCAATGTCATGGCGTTGGCGACCTGGGCAATGATGATCTTGAGGGGCTGAACACCATCAGCGTCACCAAGATCGTTGTTGCCAAACTTTTCATGTCGAGCTTTGGCTTCAGCAGATGTGAGACCGTGCATGGTATCAGTCTGAAGCTCCTGGACAACCTGATCAAAAGTCAAGGCGTGAGCTGGGCGGCTCATGGGCTCGTTGCTCTGACCCGAGACATGGTTGTCAACGGCGGCATCCTGCGCTTTGCTGTTACCCATGGTTGAGAGTCGAAGCCAGCTGGCGCCAGCTTTAGAAGTTGTTGTTTTCGGTGGTGATTGGGAGAGGGGGGATCGACTCGGGAGTTGAATTAGATTGTTGAATCCATACGCCTGTGTCTGGGGGGATTCCTGTAAGGGATGTATTTGCAGGAAGGCCTTTCGTATGGCGTAGGGTATTTGAAGATCAAGAGAGAGATCTTTGAGGAGAAAGGTTTCCAAAGATTCTGGACATGATGCGGGGAATGGGGAAGTCTTATAGACGTCTCATCTCAATCTCGAGAGAGCCGGTTCAATGCTTATCTCGTGTTCTCAAAGTCTTGGCTCAAGTCACCATCGGGGTCAGGGAGTGTATAGTGTATGGTTCCATCACCCATACTGGAGTAAACCCCACAATGCCAAGCAGGTTCCCAATTTTTCCTTCTCTGCTGCTTTCTGTTCCAAAGGCGGGGGGTCTGAATTTGGGAGCGAGGGTCTTGGCTGTAAGACGAAATCTTGGTTGTTGTTCTTGTTGAGAAAGCCCCCAGAGTTCCCGCTAGACACTAACAACCACCGGGCTTGGCCGAGCGACCCCGGTGGATGGCCGCCGGGGGTCCATATTTCTAGTATGAACTGATTGGCTAGGTCAGGACCGTACAGAACGGTGTTTTTACTGCTGGACGGCGCTGTAGAGTCGGGGGGACAAAAGACTTCGCACGTCATTTGGGGACTGGGCAGCAAGTGTGACGCGGCGTGGCGGGTTCGGTCTCAATTGGCCTCTCTTAGTGGACGGCGGAGGGCTTGGCAGAGGCTTGGTATTCTTGGGAGACCAGGATGAAGGCCTCATCAGAGTCATTGCTTGCTGCTGGGAACCACTGAATCCGAACTCGAGCCTTGGAAGAGGAGACCCCATGGAATGGATCAAAACAGCGGTCATGAGAGGATATCGTCAGTGCTGGTCTGGGGTTTGGGGTTAGATTTGGGGTGAACGGGTCAAGACCAAACTCAAAGCCTTGCTTGAAGCCTTGTTCAGCCATCACCTGGTGAGGCTCTCGTGAGGCTCAAGGCTGTTCCATGGTGGAGTACTCTCTGTATTTTTCTGCAACCGAGCTCAGTCAAGTGCAGCACGGCGCACTGGCCCCCATAAAATGAACCGACGTTAGACGAGGCGTTGTTTGGTTTGGTATGGATGATGGCTGCTGATATGGATGAAAGCGAAGGAGAACGAGAGAGAGAAACAGCCACCCCTCCCCCTTCTGTTCCATGACACACACCATTCATTTGTCGCTCTACCTTTTCGGTAATTTCTTGTCGACGAGGGAAGGGTTAGCAAGATTGGCATGTCTGGGCATACATAATTTCTGTTGACCAGGTCGTCACGTCATTGGGTCTATACAGTATCGTCTGTGTCGCTACTCGCTAGTCTGTTTGTTCTTTGCAGACCATGGCCATGCTTTGCCATGCCATGGCATGAGGCTTGTTTTTTTATCTGCACGTTGAAAGATAATGTCGTAGTGGTAATCTAACGCAAGCAATAATGAAACGATTTCTGAGGCAAACTTTGTCCAACACCAATCGCACCAAAGGGAGCAGAACAGAACAGGGCCGTAGAAGAGCCGCTTGCTTATTCTTTCAGCTTGCATTGCCGAACAGTGATTATCAAGAATCGGACCACGGAGATGCGTCGCCGACGCCGACACCGACAGGACAGTGATATCGAGAAGAACGGCACGGACGAGCATTATCCACATTCTTTTTCATTACTGGCCTCTCTCTTCTTCCGTGGACCGGGGAGATCTTGGGGTTGCGATCAGATCTCGAGATATGTTTGGTCAAAACCATTTGGCGCGTTACGCAACGTCCTTGTCGAATGTGGTTGCGAATGGTTGCCAAGCATGAGGTGCAGGCACTGCCACCCTTGGCAAGACTTGAAGCTGTTAGTCACAGAGTCTTATCTCTGCCCAGATTTTGGAGGATGCCTTAGCTAGCAGCAAGTACCTCGACGTTAGCGCCTCCAGCTTCTCAGGGGTCCACAGAGCGCCCGAAAACGTGAGGAGATAATGCACTAACGGCAACTATCGAATCTGGGTGGCAACAACCACCGCATCTATCCGTCAGGTGTCAGCGTTATATCAGTCACGTGATGGACATCCACTGCTTCTAGAAGACATCCAAGCATGCGAGGTACATGGTACGTAATCTGTCCTCCACCAGATCATCCAGGATCTCCTTGAAGGTGACAATAAGCTTAAATCGTCGGCTTTTTTCTCTCATAATGGCCCACATTATTGATAATTCTCTTCGAATTCTCTGCACTACCCCCTTTAGCCGCATCAGCTTTTTCGTGAACCCACGAATCAGGCAACACGTAACCATCGCGTTGCATTACCATTGCGTCCAACTTCCTCGACCAGAAACAGATGCAATCCTCTACGACTCAGTATACATGCGCTAGCCTTGGAATGGTCTCCGTTCGGTTATTAATACGACCCATACAATATTGAGAATGCCGTTCAATAGACGGTAAGAAAGGTGCAAGGTGCAACTGGAGACGAGGTGCTGATCTTTTTCCTCGTTCAGAACCGCAGATCACAACAGACGCCGGACGCGGAGACGCCAGACTACCTGTGTGTGAACTACCAAGGCGAGGAGCAAGAGAAGCGCCGTATGCCGCAGCAAAACGCAGCAAGAGGATTCGCCCGACCCACTCTAAACGGCACTTTGTCCTCACAGAAACGGGGCGCTTACGGCTGGCACCAGGATGGCCATCTCTCACAGGCCACTGGCTGGTCTCTTGCTTGGACATGTAAGGCTTTCACGGGGGAAATAACGGGGCAGTCATCTCCTGATTGGATCCGTCCTCCGGATGCTGTCTCGGGGCGGACACAGCGGGGACAAGCCTCCCCACGGAGGTGCCCCGGTCTCCAGAAGGAGGCTCCAATGCGAGCCTCTCAGCGGCGGAGATATCATCTCTCCTTATGGGGATAAACCCGGAACTGTCGGCGTCGCGACCGCAATCGCAGCACTTTCGCTACGGACGTGAGACAACGCGTGGGGGCTTTGCTTTTGCAAGAAAAACGCAGCACCGAGGAGTACCATTATGGAGCAAGGCCGTCCCGTATCTGCCTATCTCCGTACGGGGGAGACCAAAAGAAATTTCTACCTGCATGTTCCAAAACTGTGCCGTGTTCTAACATTCACGATCCTGACCCAATGGTATTAAGTGATACCAATTATGGTGCCGTTATTGCCGTTGAGTAAAGCCGATTGCGATTAGGATCACTGATAGAATCTTTGAGGCTGCCTTTATGAAGATTCTCGGTACCAAGATTATGATGCTCGGTCACCCTGTAGCGGGAACGGCGGTCAAAGACAGCATAATTGAGGCCCGGGATCGGAGTCTTTTGACAAGTCACCAGGGGTCCAACGACTCAGGCACGGACGGATTGTCGGCCGGGGAGTTTGAACTGAACACCAACGGGGAGTATCAATGACACACGGCATGTGGTACGCTCGGGCTTCGGCGATCATGTTTGCTACTCAACACTTCAGAACTCCGGATATCGATATTCAGAAGCAGTAAGCCGAGCCTCCTATATGTGATCCACAGCTGTCTGGTCTACGAACTCCAAAGCGACCGGATCATGGTGACCGGATCATGGTTTCACTGCTATCAGCCGCAGGGGGTCCTAAAGCACGAAATCTGTATCTACCGGATGTCTGCCTTGACCAAGAACTTGGCGATATGGAACTTGGCCGAAAAGCTCGCAAATGGCGAGGTTGAACTTTGGGACCTATCGTACCATAATTTCGAGGATATGTCTTGGCTCTCAGAGCCCTGGCATAAGCGTCAGATTTCCCCAGGCTTCGACTCGGGCTGCATTCAACAAAACTCTGGGGTGAACCATCACAACTTCAGCCATTTTGACGCAGCCAAGCCTCCTTGCTATTGCAGTTTACGGTCTGGGCCTCGATAATCTGAAGCTGTGCAACACTGTCAAGCCTTTTTCCAAGGACGATCCCTGTGGGGGTTCTAGATGTTGTTAGTTGTGTTGAATATGTATCACGAAAACTAGGCGGATACTAGTTGGTATAGTTCGGGCCTTTTCGGTTGTTATCTAACAACAGCTGCAGGTCAAGATCCTTAGATCTCTCTATCTGGGACTATCTACCTATTCACGGCAGGCAGATCTATATTCCGTGCGCGTATCTCTTTAGACGCTGGCTTTATCTTTGCGCGATTCCAGTTCTGGAGAGCGTACAGTACAGGGTCGACAGTTGATTCGAAGAAGGGTCCATCCAAGATTCTGTTTGCCATAGTCTTGGCTATATGCCAAGACTTTGGAAGTCAATCAATTACATAACAACGGTTCTTAGCAACTCCTAAGCAATACAGAGCCTGTTATTACAGCCATCCATATTCTATCTGTGACAATATTGCTGCAAGAAAACGATGAGGCGTCTGCACCTTGTTTGCTTCTCAACCGACCTGCAGAAAGAACAAAACGGCAGCGGAAACGCCCAATCTTGGAGCTTGAGCGGAACGGTGGGCGGCCCCACAAGCGTCCCATTTGCCAAGTGCAGCGGGTGTCTTAGGTTTACGAGGATGTTGCAGGGATAGAGGCAAGACCCAACAGCGGAGTGGGCGCGGCGGAGCCACTCGCAGCAGAAAGAGAAAAGAGGAGGACACGTGCCCTCCGCTGAAGACCCCCGAGCATGATATGGAGCGGAGGGTGAGGTGTTTGCCTGAGGATAGGCTGGAAGGGAGGTTGGTTTACAAACTGACCAGGCGACCAGGTATCATCAATGTCCAAGCACAGACATGTCACTGCGCACATATTCTCTCCTCGCCAAGTTGAAGAAGCATTTGACAAGCCCTTGGCTTGAGACATTTAACATGACAGCCATCGACAAGACCAAGACCAAGCGATCGGTTGTTCAAGCCGGGTATCCGGTTGCACCTCGCCAGACATGATGTTCTTGAGGAATATCGCAATAATTGACACGCATGCATTATCAGGAGGCGAGATTATTTTTGGAGTTGCTGGTCATGAGGTAAATCCTCAGCATAACCATGAGTGGAAATCAAGATACAATTGACGAAACGACGTCACGCCCGTAAGAATATGTCCGAAAAGAACACTTCACATACATCCAAAGTCCTACATGGCTAAGCGATCCATGATGACCTCGGGACTCAGATTCATCGGCCGGATAGAAGGGAGTTTTGAGAAGGGGGGAGCCAACAAACGCTCATTATGACAAGAGATAAAAAAGAGCCAAGAAACAGAATTTTCTTTCGAGACACACCCAGGTCTGTTTCTCGATGCTTGCTTGTTCGCTCGATGAGGTGCACATGGGGGAGGCGAAAACGCCCAGGCTCGCCAAGAGAAAAATAAGACGACCTAAACTAAACGTCCCAAACAAGAGACCGAACAGACACCTCAATCCTTGCCCAACGTGCAGAAATTTGTCTGGCGCTGAATGGTTGCACATCAACAGCCGTTTCTTTGATCGTCAACCACCAGACCAGTGATCACCACAGACATGCGTGGGGGAAAAGCAACGATAGACAACGCACGCGACCACATTCAGAAAACAGATATCCCAACTCTGTTCTGCACGAAATAAAGGGCCCCTCCCCCGCCTGTGGGAACTCCTCATTTTGAAAGCTTGGCGGGAAACTCTGTCTCCAACCCAACCGTACTGTATGCATTGCGTTCCCGCGGGTAAATATCGTTGCAGCATTATCTATCAATGGGTAGGGGTTTTTACGAAAAGGAAAGTAAATACTGACAATTAGAAACTCGGACTATTACTTTATCGTGGAGCCAGAGGCTGAAGTTGAGCTTCTTGGCGACCGGGTTATGGTCCCGGTTGAATGCTGACCTGAACTATAGTACAGTACTGTACGCGGATAGACAAACATGGAAGGAGGTCAAGTAAGAATATGTATGTTGTAATACGTTAACGTCGTTTAATTAACATGACAGGCTAGATGAAAACATCATCCAGCAGAGCAGAGCAAAAAAGTCCAATATTCGCCGATATCCCCCAAACACCCAAAGCACCTCTCACTCATTACATCTTTATATCTTGGCCATGTGGTGAAGACAGCACTTCCAATCTCCTCCAGGACCCTGTCGAAAGACACTGTGGCACCAAGCATCAGTGGCCAGCATCTCTCCGTTGACCAGCTTCCAGCAAGTAACACGATAGTTGAGGGCGGAAGCCATGAGATCAATCTCGACAAATTCGGGTTCGTCGTGGATCTTGTATGCGGTCCAGGGCTCGTACTGCTCCTCGAGATACTCTTCGAGGGCGGGCTCGGTTCGGGGTGAGTAGACGTTTTGGTCTGGTTCGCAGAGGACGGCGTCTTTGGTGATGTATTTCCACATGACCTCTGGTTTCTCGGAGGTGAGGGCGCGCCAGAGGAGGGCTGATGCATCGAGGGTGCCCTCCTTGTTGCGGTACTTGATAGTTCCCTTCTTGATTTCGCCCATTGTGATGGTTGTAGATAGACAGTATTGGCTGATGATTAAACGGTTGGTGTTGATGAAGATAACAGATGAAAGAGAGAAATTGCAAGATAAACTCGATATCATTCACTACCTGACGTAGACACTGGGAATTTCTGCTTCCATTTCTTGCATTTGCATCTCTCAAAACCTGGCATCCATCATGTTTAGAATCCCTGCCCATCCTGACGTCAGAGCTGCGCAACCCTTTCAAAAGCAGGATATCAATTCTACCAATTGCAAGAAAATACTATCTTTTGAAACAACAGGTTATTATTACTGTTATTCTATTACTCTGTATGCTCATTCTCGTGATAATGCAAGACTTGTTTTTGCTGCATTATCTCAACTGTCCGAATGCCAAGACATGGTCCGTGATGACGGTAGCTTCGGTGGTAGAATCGTCTTTTTCACACACCACCACGTTTCTACTTAATTCGCTATCGTTAATGGTACTATTCTCGGACCGGAAGGTGTTTAGGTCAACTTAATTTTGTTTAGTCTCACGATAGTTGAATGCCAAGAGTAACCTCCGGTCGAGGTGGAGAGAGCTTCGGCGATGGTGGATGTGACGTCAAATCAGGGTCCAAGAACCAAACTGTTGAGAGACATGGCATTGTGAAAAGGTACTGTAATTGTATTCATCATCGTGGACTCGTCATATTCTTTCATAAAAACTAAATACACATATTCCTCTGGTATAGAAGGGTCTTTAGGTCACATGCGTACCAGACCCTGCACACTAACATTATTACCCGGTATCCTGTCTTTTTTTTCCAGCGCCAGTAATACGAAAGGAAAAACACAGCAATTCGTAAAAAAGAATGCAGGTCATCAGTGGAAGCGCTCCTTGATGTACACCATCGCTGCGAATCCCGCACAGCATTTGGTGCTCATCTCGTGCTTGCACCAAGGACACTTGACAGTCATGCTCACACTCCCCGCATACCCAGCGCTCAACACCTCATCAGGGTTGGACATGGCCTCGTATAACTTGCTAGGCATGTCATGATAGCGTGTGCACGCGCAGCATTCGACAAACATCTTAGCTGAGGGTTCGCCGTGGTTGAGGTGTTCTAGGTTGGATTGCCGACGGAGCGTTTTGATACCGGCTTCCGGGTCGGAGAGGGTCGATCTATGGCCCTGGATGGGAGAGCGGAGGCTGCGGTCTTTGTGCTTGAGGGGATGCGATGGGGAGGGTGAGGGGGTTTGTTTGGGGCTGCGTGGTGTTACGCTGCGGAGATTGGCGTTTGAGAAGGCTTCCATTACTCTGTTGGCAGCTTCTTGGATATGATCGATTTCTGGATCTTCGCTTGGTGTCATTCGTGGGGAGTTTGTGTAAGACCAGTTCGTGGGCTTTGCAGATGTGATATGGGGAGAGTGACCCATCTCGGATTGTGGAGGGGTAGAGCGCGGTG
>JAALXH010000452.1:0-54269 GCA_012977735.1 Fusarium tanahbumbuense | reverse complement strand
CTGTCGTATTGACATGAATACGAATATCCTCCAGTTCATGTGCATATTCTTGCATCTGATAGCGTCTGTGATTGGCTGGTACTAAATATTAATGAGCGGACAAAAGCTTGTGTGGTCTTCACGTAAGCAAGTATAAGCACAGAGGCTAGCTACATAATCAGTTTGCATAAGCGATGGACATTTTGGGATAAATGAAAGTCCTTTCGGTTTCCAATTTGTATGTTTGTGCTACTGCCTAACACTAATGAGGATGTGGCGCCACGTAAGCTATTGTCACCGACACAATTCAAGGCCCTACTGCATGGCGATCAGGGTGGCTTTGGTCTGCAGATACTCCATGATACCCTCCAGTCCGGACTCTGATCCTGTGCCGCTTTGCTTGAATCCACCCACTGACATCATTGGAACGGCGCCCAATGAACCACCGTTGATACCGACAACACCTGCTTCGAGCTGGTCCGAGAGTCTCAGACCTCGGGCCAGGGACTCGGTCCAGACATATGCTATTGGAATTTCATTAGCGCTCACAGTTATAAGCATTTGTGTCGGGCGATCCTTACCTGCAAGACCATACTCTGTGTCATTGGCCAACTCAATAGCCTCTTCCTCGGTATCAAAAGTGACCACAGTCAGAACTGGTCCGAAGATTTCCTCTCGTAGGACCTTAGCGTCGGACTTGGGGTTGATGAAGATAGTTGGTGCAACAAAGTAACCTTCGTCTCCAACACGATGTCCACCGACTGCAAGCTCAGCCTCTTTCTTGCCAGACTCGATGAAGCTCATCACACGATCATACTGAGCTCCATCCGCAAGTGGGCCCATGAAAGTCGTGGCATCATTAGGACTGGCCCCTAGTGTGGAAGTGGCCTGAGAGTATCGTGCTTTTAGGTTCTCGATGAATGACTTCGCACTGTCGCGCTGAATGTACACTCGGCTTGGGGCCGCGCAGACCTGCCCCGAGTTGAAGAGGAACATGTTGGTGCAGCTTCACCAGAGTTAGCTGGACTCATGTTTAGTTGGAGTGGTAAGACTCACAAATCGATTGCCTTATCAGCATTTGCGTCATTGAAGACAAGAACGGGAGACTTTCCACCTAATTCAAGAGCCACTTTCTTGAGGTTCGACTTGGCAGCCATCTCTTGGATCTTTCTACCCGTGAAAGCTGAGCCAGTGAACGATATCATACGAATCTTCATGTGAGAAGCAAGCAGAGAACCAGTCTCCGCTGCACCATTAAGGATGTTGATAACGCCTGGTGGAAATCCGGCTTCCTTGATGAGATGTCCGAGTTGCAGCATGCCCAAAGGTGACTTTTCGGACATTTTGTAGACAATCTATACCCAATTAGAAAATGATTCAAGAGCATTGGAGGCTTCATACCGTGTTGCCGGCGGCGACTGCTGGAGCGATCTTCAAACCCAGTTGGCTGTATCGGTTAGAATTCCGTAGGGCCAGCATATGATGTAGGTAACTCACATGGCTGAACCATTCCAAGCACTAATGCCAGCGACAACGCCAAATGGATGATGGCTGATGATTTTGTAGACGCCATTCTCAGGAGCCAGCTGCTCGCCACGAATCTTATCAGTCCACCCAGCATAGTCTAAACGATGAGTTAACTTCATAGCCATGTAGAGATTATTATTCATATGGCTTACAGCGGAACAAGTCAATCATCATCTTTGTGATATTCATCGCAATGCTGATAGGCTGACCCATAGCAATAGTCTCAAGCTCAGCCAGATCCTTAACCTTGGCTTCCATGAGATCCACCAGTTTCGACAAGCATTCGGTTCGTTGAGCTGCGGTATATTCTCCCCATGAACCTTTGTATGCTGCCTGAGCCGCATCTACAGCGTCGTCGACATCCTGTGGGCCAGCGACATGAACGTCGCTAGTAACGAGCGAGCCATCGATGGGGTTGTGGACGCTGAGTTTCTTGTCAGACTTGGCGTCGACATACTTTTCAATGGGGTTAGCTTTTTAAAACAGCACTTCAAGTGAATTGGTGTACCTCGTTGTTGATGAAGAGTTTGGTCTCGAAGTTGGTCATTGTGAAGGATTGATTGGATAGTCAGTGGTAGTGTGATATATCTTGATGATTTTCGTATAGTAAGACTACAGTGGGCTTCAATATCTTTTATAGACCTATAATCCCGATTAATATTCGTAAGTACGACGAGAGAGACCCATGGTACCTTGCAATAATTCGTCTGACCATTAGACTCCATCACCGGATTTAAGCCTTACCGGCGATTCGCCCACTATCTCCGTTCCATATCGTACCAGGCACGTCAGAATCCAATGCTAGGAATAAACTTCTAAAGGAAGGGTTGTTCGGCGAATACTTTTAGAAGCCACTCCGCAGGACTTTTCGCCCCAGGAGGAATCTCACCCACTTCCGCAAGATCTTACTGCCATTTGTGACGCGGACTTGTGATTGGTCTCCGCAACATACAGCTCGCTGTTACTCCAATCACATTAATTGTTCCAGATGGGAATCTTGTTTGCCACCCCCACTCGACATAAACTCCGCAAGCCCAATCGTCATGAAATAAGCGTAAATGCAATCAGTTTTCTTTTTGGCAATCATATCGCGACTGCCTTGATTAATGCAATGCAATTACCATGGCATCTTTCCATGTCCGCACTTACACATGAGACTACTGGAAGAGACTGGCAAAATCTTACCATGGTTCTTGTTACAAAAGAAAATTTTAATTTCTATGCATAGTCGTTCCAAGGACGGTATTACAAAGGGAAACGCTCAAGCGTCTACACTGAACAAAGAGCCATCGCTGTCACCACTGTACGTAAATCCACACTTGCCATCGCCAACAACAAACCCAGATCCACTATCAGCACCCTTCTTGGACATAAAAAAAAGTTAGGATAGCTTCCTTGTGTCTTGCAAGTCCATCCCGCATGGTAAAGTGCCAACCTTTGACCCGAAGGCCGTCAAAGCCGAGGCGAAGAGCCAGGCCAAGTCCGCTAAGTAGAAGGCGACGGCTCAGAGCAAGAGCTCCAAGGTCAGTAGTAAGAACGCCGGCAAAAAAACAACGACAACCAAGACGAAGTCAACTGCAACATCCAAGACGCCACAGTCGTCAAAGGCCAAGCAGACAAAGGCTACAACCAGTAGGAAAGCCACCGTGACTGCGAAGAAAAGTTCAGCTACATGGACACCCTCAGCAATCGCCAACACCAAGTTGCCGCCACGCACTATTTGCAACAAGGCGGTGACCAAGGCAAGAGCTCCGTCAAAGTCAGTCATTGGAACGACGGCTTCGGTGAAGAGTGTAAGTGCATTTGCTCAAGCCTGTTCGAAGAACAAGCAATGCATGAGCTTTGGTTACAACAAGAACAAATTGTGTCAGCTATAAGGCAAGAACTTCAAGGATCTTAGGGTTACATCTGGGAACAGAGACGCTACGTCGTCGTTCTACGATAGGAACTGCTACATGTATATTAGATGTTCCAAATAGCGGCGCGTGGCTTGGAACATGGTACACGGATACTACTAGCTACAAATATTCACTTTGTCGGATCATTTATGCGCGTATGTACTGTGCTGTATTGATATCAAATCTGAGTGACAGAAATTGAATAGGCAAATTGCTTGGTTTGCTGGACACGTGCTTGTAAAACAAGATTTGTGTCTGGTTTTATATGAATGACCCGAGGTACACTGGGCCCATATGTACAGAGAATAAAGTACTTCCACACCCCTCCTATAGCTTCTTAAAGGAAGCCAATACCATGACGCATTTAGCAGCGTCGACCAGTGCTGCGGCCACCACCAACAGCAGCGTTGAAGAATGACCAGGTCTCGCCAGGAGCGAACTTGGCACCGTTGGTACCGGTAGGGTCGGGAACGTGTCCACCACCGTGGGCGATCCAGGTAACGGGCTTGCGGCTGCACTGGTAGGTAGTCTTGACGTGGTTCTGAGCACCTGGGCCAGGGTCGTTGACGTTCTTCTGCTGGCAGCCGTTGGTGCCGATCCACTTGTCGCGGAGCTGGCGGCCGAGGTTGATTCCGAGAACGTTGTCAGCGGCACCGTGGATTCCGAGGTAGGCAACGGGGGTGTTGCCACCGTTGCAGCCAGAAAGCTGAGCACCGGAGATGACGGCGACAGCAGCGAAGTCATCTGAGATATTTACGTTAGCATATATTCATCTGTCTGTCAAGGGTTATGAACATACTGGGTCGGGAGCAGGCGACGCTGTGGGACATGGATCCTCCGTAGGACCAGCCAGTAGCAAAGACTTGCTTCTCATCAATGCAAAGGTTCTTCTTGGCAAAGTCGAGCATCTGGTCGGTGAAGGTGATATCCTCACCACCCTGGTTGGCCCAACCGGCGTTAAGACCGTTGGGGGCAATGAAGATGGTAGAGTCACCAGCAAGACCCTGAAGACCGTAGAAGCCACCCTGAGCGACGTTGTTCATGTTACCATCACGCCAGTGGTAACCAAAGACAAGACGGTGAGGCTTGTTGGCGTTGTAGTTGTTGGGAACCTGGAGGATGTACTCTCGGTTCTTGCCGTTGACCTGCATATTCTTGCGGCCACTGCCAGGAGACTGCTTGCCGCAGCCAGCTGAGGCAGCGTCTCCAAGCTGAGCAGCACCCAGAAGGGCGAGACAGAAAGCGATGGGGGAACGCATGGTGAAAGAAGCTGGACCTGGTAGTCGTTTGTGAGGTAAGAATGTAAATGAAGCGAATAGGTTCTGTCTGGCAGTCCCTGTTGAAGAAGAAAGACTCCAGAAAAAGAGTTTCCCCGGAAGATTCAAGATGTTTATATATGAGTCCTTGGTTATCCTTGCCGGCCTCGGGTGCCGGGTGATGGCCACGGCATGTCCAGGACTTCCTTGTAACTGATCATGCTAAATGCATCCATATTCAGGTTGTTATTGAGCTCGAAACAGTCAAAGCGGCTGTCAATCGACGGTTAAACAGCCTAGAGTGAGTCGAATAGGGGAGAACGGAGGTTGTGGGTCCGTATAGGAACCCTGTATAACGGCTGGTAAACTGGGGTGTTTCAAAACGCTAAAAGTTTCATACAGCGCCTTTAGCTGATCACTTTCCCCTTTGATGGGGCGTTTGGGCCAAAATTAGTGGCCCTGTAATTTCGCCTGTGTTACTGGTATAATGCTATTCGGCCGCAATACGAAACAAGTTTGAACAATAATTATTCCAAGATTAAGGTTATTGCACTGCATAGACAGAGTAAATGAATGAGACGTCATAATAACGCCAATTGTTAGCTTAGACAGACGATATAACTTGCTCATTTAACCACTAAGTCTCGACCGAGGACTTCCCTAAGTGAATACGCATGTAACTTGAACTAGTCCATACAAGAACATTTTCAAGATGCGATACTCATTCATCCGAAGTTTCTGAAAAGAGACTGTCGATCCGGGGAAACAAGCAAAATGACGTGAAAGTTGGTGATTTAAAACACGGCAGAAAGCCAAGCTGAGTTGGCTGGTCGCAACGAAGTTTTTAGCCGTCTGAACGATGTTACGTCAATCAACCGAGGCCCGACCAAGTGAGGAGTAGCGTTGTACTTTTACGTGAACAGGACAGCAGCAGCGTAGCAATAGAAGCATCCAAGAGATTAACCGGCTGCACCAGCAGATCACGCATTTAAGAACGTGATGCGCGCCTGTAATATTCTTGCCTCGTTGATGAGTTGAGTCTGGGGCAGACTGCAGAGGGCAATTAATACGTGTGATATATGGGACCGGGGATGCGACTTGACCGATTCGGTAATTTTCCAGTCCAGTGATCGATCGAAGAAAAGCGGCAATAGCCGAGAAGTGAGGAGATTCTATAGGGTAAATTATGAGTCTGGAGATGGAGTCAGAGAGAGTGATGCGGACGTCAACTGTGTATTATATACGCAATTGCTGTGACTTTGAGGTGCCACATGTTGGTTATACTCGTATATCGATCGTGTCCCCCACACAAGAAAGCGTCAAACAAAGTCTAATTCATCCTATCTAAGACACCAATTGCAGTAGCAGCGGCACTTGGATCGTTAGAGTCTGCTCGATCGCGCACTCATCGTACCATGAACCAGTCATGTTCTGTTGTAAGCCCAATTGAGCGACACTGACCATTCTCTCGGGCCGTTGTACCGTCATTTCTGTCTTCCCCACACTCAAGTCTTATCCTCTTCCAGAACGGAATCAACCCCTCCGTCGGGTGCATATGCATCTGGCCGTAAGTATTCCAAGGCACTGGGCTTGGGAGAAAATATCCCCATATTTCAGCTAGGATATGCTTCCAGAACGAGTGTTTTTCTCCGGGGTTTTCCAGTCACGGGAGCTTTTACCAAGGCTCACCTAACGTTACCTCGACCTCATCTTACAGGGACAAAATAACTGGTGGAGAAATAGAAAATATGGGCTCAAAAGAAATCATTGGCGCGATGCACGGTTGTTTCAGGAACCAACTAAAGTATCTACAGTAGTATTGCCAACAGCCGGCAGAGCTATGCCCAGTTCGTGGGGTATCCCCGTCACCTTTTGCCGAACCACCAAGGCTTTAGACCTCAAATAACTTGTCGCCGCCTTTCTAAACGGACCGAATATCATCAGCTATCGTCCTTCCTCATGCTCAGAATTGCTAGACTATCTCCCCATTATTTCGTTCTAACGGGCCGTAGAGCCATATGGGACTACATATCCAGCCACGGAGATGATTCCGTCGATCGATTCGGGATGGGACCAATGGAATTCCCCATCTTGAGGCTCACTTACAGTGGATAAGTCTTCAAGCGATGGAAGTTCATAGAGTATGAATTCTAGATATATATCTCTCGATAGTCCGGCCAAGACATTTATCTCTACCATCTCTCAACTCACTCTCTCAACTCAATACCAGCACTTAAGTCTCGACATCTTCCACATCAAACATGAAGTTCTCTATCCTCGCCGGGCTCTTCGCCCCTCTGGCTATGGCCCAGTCCCTCTGTGACCAGTACAGCTACTACGCCAACGGCGGATACGAGTTCAACAACAACCGCTGGGGACAGTCCTCCGGATCTGGTACCGGATGCACCTACATTGACTGGTCCAACAGCAACGGTGCCGGCTTCCACGTTGACTGGAACTGGTCCGGCGGCCAGGACAACGTCAAGGCTTACCCCAACGCTGGTCTTCAGATCTCCAACAAGCCCCTCGTGAGCCAGGTCTCCAACATGCAGTCCGCTGCTGCTTGGTCTTACAAGGGCAACAACGTCCGAGCCAACGTTGCCTACGATCTCTTCACTGCTTCCAACCCTAACCACTCCACTTCCAGCGGTGACTACGAGCTTATGATCTGGTAAGTGGTCCCACACAAGGCTCTTCCCGAACATCCCTACTAACACCCACGTCACAGGCTCGGTCGTCTTGGCGGTGTTCAGCCCATTGGTTCCAAGGTCGGCAATGCTAATGTCGAGGGACGCACCTGGGAGTTCTGGAGTGGCATGAACGGCAACATGCGCGTCTACAGCTTCGTCGCTCCTTCCCCCGTCTACGACTTCAACTCCGATGTCAAGCAGTTCTGGAACTACCTTGCCAACACCCAGGGCTACCCTGCCAGCAGACAGTACCTCCTCAGTAAGTTCACTCAGCATAGACACGCATATATCTTATACTAACCCAACCAATAGCCTTCCAGTTCGGTACCGAGCCCTTCACCGGCAGCGGTGCCCAGTTCAAGGTCACCAACTTCAACGCCCATGTCCGACGATAAATGGTGGCCAGGTGATTGTCAGCTTATAAGAGCAATGGCAGTACAGTTGGATAAATGGGTGGGACTGTATATATTTCTTCGTCTACATATTTACTACTCTGTACATAGCGCTTATCTGAAATGAGCGCTCAAATTAAGTCTCGATTGTTACTCTCACTCCCTCGCTGTCGTCTACCGTGACTGGAATAAACATATCGTGATCGTAGCGCACGTCGCGCTCAGTAGTCTTGTAAAGTTGCATATGAGGCATGACTCTCATAACCAGGGCTGTAAGAGATAGGTAGAGCTCGCAGAGCGCAAGGCTAGATAATGTGTTAGCAACGAGATCTTCGGCTCGCAAGAGGAAGGCGGTATCACTTACTTTTTACCCAGACATCCACGGCTACCCTTGGAGAATGCAAGCATAGATCGCTCAAGATTCTTCTTGATCGCTCCATCGTCACCAATCCATCGCTCAGGGACGAATCCGTACGAGTCAGGGAAGACAGACTCATCGTGGTGGGAGATGGCTGCTGACATGCCGATCGCATAGCCTCGGGGAAGAACAACGGTGGCAGGCTTCTTGTTAAACTCTCCACGGTACACAAGATCTTCTGTTGTGGGAACACGCGCAGAGCGACTGGAGACACCGTAGGAAAGACGAAGACCCTCGTTGATAACAGCTCCAAGATACGGGAGCTGTTCCAAAGTAGTCCAAGAAGGAAGATGGCGAGGGTCATCAACGACGGTTGCCAACTCAGCCTGCAACTTACTCATAGTCTCGGGTTGAGAGAGGAGAAAGTAGGTAATCACAGCCAAAGCCCAACTCGTAGTCTCTGTTCCAGCGTTGACAATGGTAACGGCCTCTTCGACAAGACGGTCAGTTCCCTTCTCACTCTCATCAAGCTCGGAGTTCAGAAGGTCAGCAAAGATAGTGGGTCTATCATAGACAATACCAGAGTTGAGGTCGGTTTTGGTTTTTGTAACTCGCGCAGGGATGTCGATTTGCAGGGTTCGGACAAGCATCGCAGCATCAGCGGGCAGGTAGTCAACAAAATACTTGCCAAACTTGACAGTTCCAACCAAGAAAGGGAAGAATCGGAAAATGAAGACAGGCTTGAGAACTGCAAGAGTAGCTTCACGGAAAGTAGGTCTCCAGGTATCGCGCGACAAAAGTCCAAAGGGTTCACCGAAGCAGTAACCGGAGATGGCATCGGAAGTGAAGCAACTGTAAGCATGGGCAACATCGATGGGCTGGCTCTTCTTTCCGCTGGCTTCAGCTAGGAGTTTGTTGCAGAGTGTCTGCGCCAGTTCGTGAACCTCTTCTTCCAATCTGGCGATCATGGCTCTGGAGAAGAACTTGGCTACAGGAGCACGTCTGAGACGATGCACATCGTGGTCAGGGGTACCGAATGCGTTTCCAGTTCCAGCTGCTGAGCCATTGACTTGATGGAAGGGCTTATCGCGCTTACGTCCACCAACAGCATAGATCTCATCCGAGAATGCCATATCGGCGCAGTGAGTCTCATTGGGGTTAATGCGGACAATAGGGCCTTTCATCTTGTTAGTACTTGAACCACCCAGTTTCTGGATTCCAATGCTTACCATATTTCTCATGCATCTTCTTGATAGCATGAGTATATCGTCCAACCAGAATCACATCGTGGTAGAACTCCGGCAGATACGTCGCTCCGGCGAGTTTAGGACCCGGCACCCCGCTCAAAGGGTGCAGAGGGGAAATGTTATACAAGGCCTGCAGAACCTTGAATGCAAGCCAAGAAAGGACGGTAACTACAGCCCAATCTCGAGCAGACAGCACCGCAAGGGCACTCTGAATAGTGTCTGCCATAGTTTTTCACGACAAGCTCAGACCAATCACAAATAAAAAGAAAGTAAGCAACGCAACTGCAAAGCAAGACCCGTTCTTATAATATTTGTTGTCCAGTTCGGTAGGCACTTGCGCAGCGCATATCCTTGCAATCACATGATTAGCCCTCTTGTCGCATTCGCTTATTCGTACTCTGGCCCGTGATATCCTTCCTAGTGGTCTGACTCTGTAATTAATTAATGGGAACTTGGATCCATCGTTCGGGTTACGATACGCATATTGGTTAACCTCTCGTTATCCGGAGGTTGATAAGGCTGGAGGCCAATGAAATTAACCTTTCCCCGACCCAGGACCCTGGAAATAGCGGCGAGACATGTTTAAGGCTTAGTGCCACATTCATGCAGCGCCCAGGCCCTGTAAATTAGCGTATGCACCACTACGGCGCCCTGAAACAATCATGAACATCTCATGGAATCATTGAAGAAATACTCCGTACTATAAAAGGATAATACATCGTTCCAATAAAGTCAAAATAGACTTTCGGTTATCTTGAGCAAATTTCGAACCACACGGTTATAGCAACTGACTAAATCTCACCCCACTGGACTAGTTGACTTGTTCTTGCAATTTTCTCACTCGCCTAGGTTGAAGATCACGGGCTGGCTTTGGGTGTCCCGAGACGCTTTTTTGTTTCTTCTCTTTGTCTCATAAGTCTATGTCCATTCAGATGTAACAATATTGTAATGAATTGTTGCAGTATCGCTCTTTTCAATAAAGCAACTAGTATCATTTCGCCGTCATAAAGGTACGAGAGGGCCGGGCTACCCGGTAGTTGTCCGCGAATCTATTGAGCTTCCCCAGATACTGAAGAGAAGTGGGCATGGGGATAAGAGTTACATCTCTCTACAGTAGAAAACGCGTATCACAAGCTCCGTTAATTACGCTCGTCGACGCGAATGTCGGGATTATACCGCCGACAGTCCATACGTTTACTCAACACCCGGCCAATCGGAGAAATATCGAACAGCGAGAACGGATCAAACTTCAGCCAACAGTTGCCAATTGCAACTCTCAAGAATGCCGTTGGCCAATGGAACGATACGATCAGCGGTGTAGCACGTGTCCTAGTTATTGATAATTATCACAAATTTCATGAGCTGGCTGACTAAATTCTCACCTTCATGGTCTCACTTGTGAAAACATCGGTACCGATACGCCGACACGCCGACATGCCACGATGCGCTGGCTGATTGCGCCCGAGACTCGTCCGTCCGAAACGGACGACGAGACGTAAAACGCCCAATTTTGTGTTCAGCATCTCGGATTATTCAGAATTATCAATCTAACATTCGGACTCAGTATGCGTCATGCAGGAGTCAATCAACGACTATTTAATACCAATATGAAATTCACATATCCAATGTTGAACAAAAGCACAACCACATCAATTGAACTGACCATCTCATACTTTGATCACTTTTCTTACAACTTTAAATTGACCCGTTACAATGGCTATCAAGCTCTATGGATATGATCCTTCCACTTGCACACGTCGAGTAATGACTGTGCTAGAGGAGAAGGGTCTTGACTATGAGTTTGTCACTGTGGACGTCTTTGCAGGCGCCCATAAGACAGAAGAATACACCAACAACTTCCACCCTTTCAACAAAATTCCTGTTTTAGTTGATGAGGACGCAGGTGTTAAGATCTATGGTATGTCGCAAGACAAATATCACAAACCTTCTAATGTACTTACATCTTTGGTAGAAAGTCGAGCCATTGCGCATTATCTCGCGAACAAGTATCGGGATCAGGGCATTGACTTGTCTCCTTCGGAGGATGACTTCAAAGCATATGCAGCCTTCCAGCAGGTAACAAGACCGCGATCCACTATGTTAACCTTATCTTAACTAAGTGCAGGCGCTTTCTCTGGAACTTTCCTACTTTGACCCGAATGTCCACGAAATCGCTTGGGAAGAAGTTTTCAAGCCTCGCAGAGGCCTTGGTCCCGCTAATCCCGACATCGTCAAGTCCAAACTCGAGGACCTTGACGCGTCGTTGAAGGGATATGAGAGGATTCTTTCGAAGCAGAAGTATCTTGCTGGCGACAGCATCACCCTTGCCGATTTGTTCCATCTTTCATATGGACAGATGACAGAGCCACTTGGTTTCGGTAATCTTCTTGTCAAGTACCCTGCTGTTGCCAAGTGGTGGGGTGGTCTGAAGGAGAGAGATAGTTGGAAGAAGGTCAATGAGGGTCCGGAAATGCCTAGCAAATAAGGGGTGACGCTTGGCATTATGTACTGTCTAGCGCCTCAGACACATTCGCTTTGTGGCAACATGTCAGGTTGAAAAGACCGACTGTCATTAGGGTTAGTCTATAGGACGCATTATATCCGAGGAAACCAATAAACCCGGTGGCGTACCGGAGACACTGAAACTTGTGGTCCTTGGCGAATTGGACATGAGCTCCAATTTGAGGGCGGACCATGCTTTTACCAAGCATTGGCTTTGGCGGTCCGACAACATGATTGTGTTGTCGTTCTGGCCCTAATTCGTCTAGTCCTTGCACTAACGGTCTTTTCTATCCTATAAGCTCGGCTGCTAGACGCTCTAGACCAGCAGTACCGTACTACGTCCAGTCTTGACAGAGAGAGCAGATGTTGCACAGACGATGCTTGCGCACCACGTGGTAACTAGCACCTGTAGATCAACTAATGATCTGGTAGTCTGGGGACTTCCTTGATGTCTTGGATGCGATCAGCGACGACAGCAGGTTAAAGAAAGTGATCTGCATTCCAACATCCTGTTACAGCCAGGGGTAATGGGGCTCTAGAAAGATCTGCGCGCGGAATTGAGCGCTGTTATTATTTCCGTTGTCATAGCGGAAGATCTCATCCGTAAATTTAGCCTATCCAGGTCAAGATCTGCAGTTCCACTACCTCGGTAACATCGGTAATGAAAACTCCACAGGAATGCAATATTGTCTCATGTCTGATAACCGACCTACGATTCATTGGATACGCGGATAGGGTAATAAAGTCTCCGACGATTTGTCATTTCACCGTTGATGGCGTTGTGTGTTAGCATCAATGGGTTCAAAAGCTAGTAGATATGAAGGCAATGGGAGTTGAGCCAACATGCCAGTGCCCACTCGATGGGTGCGGAATAAGCCGTACACTCTTTTAGAGCTGCATGATCTCCTGTCAAAACCATCAATGCAAATTCTTTCTCCGCCTATATCCACCAGTAATATCCGTAAAATGCCAATAGTCCGGTTTGAGATCTTCAAACAGCAGATCTATTGGCAGCGGGGCGGCTGAAATTTCAGATCGCATCTGAGTCAATAGTACCGAGTCGAACTCACAATGTGACCAGTCAATTCCCGAGGTATCGGTCCCTTCCTTACATGTCCTCAAATGGACACCGATCCCGTGCCAGTTCCCATCATCGTTTTTGCTTATTCTTGTCAGTCCTTACAGCATGGCCTCATCCGTATCAGACTACAAGGTCGCTTCCATGGCCCTGGGATTTTCCCTGGGCTTTGGCTTTTTGACAGTTTGGACGGCTATCAAACAGACGAGGCGAAATCGGAACCCACTACGAAGTTCGTACATTTACATGATCTGGGGAGAGATTTTGGCGAATATTGGGATTGGAATCCTTGGATATCTGTTCCTGAATGGTGTTATAAAACCAGGGTACGTATCGCTTACTGGTCGCGCGACCGGCCCAGACTAACGTGCATAGCGTTCCAATCTTCTTCTTTATCTTATTCTTCTGGGTCTTCGAGATTCAGCTACTGCTGCAGATTATTATTAACCGAATCGCCATCATTGCCGAGTCTCAACGAACGATTTCACAGCTGAAATGGGGTACAGCTGTCGTGGTGACATGCATCAATGTTGCTGTATTCTGTATCTTCATCCCGTCGCATGTCGAGCCCCCTGTCAGCCAGACGTAAGTTCCCATCAAGGAAGTCGATGTGCTTTCATCTAACAAATCGCAGCTTCGTTACTATCAACAAGTATTGGGACAGAACTTCCAAGATTCTCATCTGCATCATTGACGCCGTTCTTAACTGGTACTTCCTACATATTGTGAAGGAGAGACTTGTGAAAGAAAACCGCCTTATAAAGTATAAGCCGCTTGTCTCCTTCAACGCCAAACTGATGGTGCTGTCCGTCGCTATGGATGTATGACCACCAAGCCTACTTGCTCTACCACCACTGACATTGTCCCAGGTCCTCCTCATTGGTCTCATGTCTCTACCAAACCAGACCGTCTTCATCCAATTCCACCCCGTCGTTTACCTCGTCAAACTCAACATCGAAATGTCCATGGCCGATATGATTACCCACCTAGCCCGAATGAAGATGACCGACGAACTATATCCCTCCAATTCTTACTCCCGTACACCAAAGAACCATACTGCTCCAGACAACAATGTTGGCGCGTCTATACAAATGACTCACAAATCACAAGTCGCGTCCGGTCCTAACGCATCGCTTGATGACCTTTCTGATGCTTCTGGGCCCTCGACGAACGGCATCCATAAGAGAATGGAGTTCAAGGTTGAGTCTGAGCCTAAAGACCAGGATCGTAAGAGTGGAAAGTTCGGCGCTGTGGTTGAGCTGCCGTCGCCCGGTGGTGAAGGGCGACCAAAGAGGAGTCGTTATGAACAGATTGAACCCGGTCAGAAACACTCTCGATCAAATAGCAAGACTCATATCATTTGATCTGTCAAGTGTTGCTGGAAATATCACTTCTCGTGTATATACATATATCATAATAGTAAAATAATAATAATCCTCATCCAAGTTTTTGATGGCCACAATTTGTGCCGTCGTCGTTCTTATCCTTGGTGAAGTTCAGAGAAGAAACTTCTGACATCCTTAAGCCATTCCTTAGGCTGCGATACCGCGGGGAAATGGCCCCCAGTCTCGTGCCTAGTAAAATACACAACATTCGAGACCCTCTCGATCCAGCTTCGGGGCTGCGCATAGATATGTCAGCCGAATTCCATAATTGAGGGTTGGGTCTTACATACCGCGAGAGAAAAGGCAGCCAATTCAGGAAATGGTCCATTGGGGTTGCCCCATTCCGTGACACCAGTCGGAACCTTGCTTTTCGGGTAGTCCATCATGCCGGGCTAGACGATTCCGTTAGTCATTGTTCTTGCCACACAGTGTCGAGTTCCATACCTTGAGTGCCTCGAGGTAAGATCGAATGTTGGCGTAGGGACCAGGGATGAACAGCATCATTGCATCAGTGATAAGCTCTTCGTAAGTATACTTGTAACCATCCGAAACAGCATGAACAAGATCCCACATCCAGCCTAGGAACCCAACAGGGCTATCTTGAAGCGCAAGAGATAAGGCCAAGGGCTTCTGAGCATGAACAGTCATATAGGCCGAGTGGGACGAATACCACTCATTAGAAGCCTGTATGTAAACAGTCTCCTCTTCGCTTGTCTCATTTCGCGCCAAGCGGCCTAGATCCTCCTCGGTGGGTGGTGCGAGAAAGAAATCCGTCATGTGCCCAATAACACTTTCCTCAGCATCGCCGACCATCCACATAGCAACTAGCCAACCAAGGTCAGTGCTGACAATACCGTATGTTGTGTAACCAAGCTGTTTCATTAGACCATCCATGATTCGTCCGGTCTCACGAGGAGTAAGATCAGGCTGTGAAGGAGCCGGACTGAACCCGAAGCCCGGCAGGTCAGGCGCGACAACGTGAAAAGGTGTGTCGACATTATTGACGAGAGGATCAATGACTTTGGACCATTCGAGATAGGATGAGGGCCAGCCGTGCAGGAGGAGGAGAGGAAGGGCATCGGCCTTGGTAGATCGGTGGTGTACGAAGTGTAGCGGAACGGCGGCAGTATAATTCCGGTCGCTTACAACCGAAGTCGCGTAGTGGTTGCCCTCTTTATTGATGCGATCCTGAACTGACAGCCAATCATATTCGTTGGACCAGTACTGAGCAATTTCGTCGAGTGCATTTGTTGAAGGCCCTTCATTTGTCCAGTTGGTGGAAAGAACACGAGGTGAACGCCACGTTTTGACTTTGGCCTGGGTCTGCTCAATAAAGTCTTGATTGACCGATATATTGAACGGCTGAGGCGAAGTCAACCCAGTGGGGAAGGAAAACGGGAGAGGTGCAGGAGCTGACATGATGTTTGTGTGCTTCAAGTGTTGGTGTGTGTTTATTCCCAATTGCATGGCAAGCACACCCATTTTTATATTGTCGTGAGAAGGATTCACAATTTGTCAGCTGTAAGAAGTCACTCAATTCGGCCATTCTTCGACCGCAGTTCAAATGATGACTCTTACTCAGATGGTGACTCGGCCGAAGCCCGGACGAAGACAACAATAAGACGGACGAAATCCCGTGATCGAAACGGACGAAATTTGAGGGAACTAGGCGGTAATAGCGCTAAGTTTCAAGTTTCATTTACGGCGACGATCCTGGGACAGAATTGGTATAGTGCGACGCTGGGGAATCTCGCCAAGTTTCCTGAAACATCTTGAAGAACCGAGAGTCAAAACACCTTGTGAGTATTACCTTGAGCGATGTGCGTGCTAAAATGAGTTGTGGCTTGGACCTCGATTGACCCATTCTGACCGTTGCATCAGTGGCTTGTATGCAGCCGATGGAAAAGGGAGTTGACTCGCATGGTCTAGATCAGGTCAGAGGCAGCCAGCTTTTGAAGGATGCAGCCATGACTTCTTTGCGGGAGACCCACGAGGCGTTAAGATTCTCGTCTCCTAAGGTATTCGGTCTACGGTAGTTGCGAATGCCGGTGGGTTAAACGGACGTGTTAGGAGGCGACCAAGTTGTGACGGAGTCTACACTAACTCGCACCATCGATACGAGAAGTATTCGTTAATGATCGATCCAGCTAACTCACAGGATGATCGTAACTAAAGGTGCTGAATCCATGACGCCACACCTCCAAATCTCCATGATCTGACCTAGTCACGCGCTATCCCCTGGTGGCGTCCAATAAAGACTCCCACAACATCGTGAATTGCTTCTAGAGCTGGTACCTGCAGATCTCCGGGCGGGTATGCAAGGACCACCCTCAGTCTTTTTCAGCTGTGCACAGACAGACGTTCTCGTGATGCCAAGCTAGTCGCGCCCTCTACGTCTGAGCGGCTGAAGGAAAATACGAAGAGGTGATTTCGTTTTGACGCCAGAGACTGACGTGGCCAATTGGAGTCGTGGGGATTTCCAATTTTAACTTTAATGTAGGTGCCTCAACTGATGGTTGTCGGTAGGTCCGCGGTAGGCTGAAACATAAAACATGATCGCCATGTGGGGACTAATCGGCCATCGAGTGATGGCTTTGTGTAGGTAGGTACATAATAGTTGAACATATCACTTGTGATTTATTGTCATTACCAACTTCATTCAAGTCATTCATTCCTTTCACTGTACATTAATCTTCTGTTTCTTGAGCCACTATGAGGCACCTTTTGACACTCGCACTTTGCTTCACCAGCATCAATGCTGTGGCTATCACAAAATCCCACAAGTCTGCAGGAACCGGAGAGCCCGAAGGCTCCGTCCAGTTCCTGAGTCTCAGGGGTTCGGCACCCATTGGAACTACCATCTCCCGCGACCAATGGTCTGTCACTTGCGACAGCTTCCACGATGGAGAGGGCTGTGACAAGGCTATTGACGGTGACCGCAACACCTTCTGGCATAGTCAATGGGGCAACGGCAATGACCCAAAGCCTCCTCATACTTATACCATTGACATGGGATCTACCCAGAACGTCAATGGTTTGTCTGTTCTGCCTCGCCAGGATGGAAGCAGCAACGGCTGGATCGGTCGTCATGAGGTTTTTCTAAGCTCAGATGGAAAGAACTGGGGCAGCGCCGTTGCGACTGGTACTTGGTATGCTGATAGCACTACCAAGTACTCTAACTTTGAAACACGCCCTGCTCGTTATGTCCGCCTTGTCGCCCTCACCGAGGCAAAGGGCCAGCCTTGGACTAGCATCGCTGAGATCAGCGTCTTCAAGGCTGGCTCATACTCTGCTCCCCAGGCTGGTCTTGGACGTTGGGGTCCAACCCTTGACTTCCCCATTGTTCCCGCGGCTGCATATGTCGAGCCTACTTCAGGCAAGGTCGTAGTGTTCTCTTCCTACCGTAACGATGCTTTTGGGGGCTCTCCAGGCGGTATCACCTTGACCTCTTCCTGGGATCCCGCCAACAACGTTATTGCCGAGCGCACTGTTACTGTCACCAAGCACGACATGTTCTGTCCCGGTATTTCCATGGACGGTGCAGGTCAGATCGTTGTCACAGGTGGCAACGACGCTAAGAAGACAAGTCTCTACGATTCGTCTAGCGACAGCTGGATCCCAGGACCTGATATGCAAGTTGCACGCGGCTATCAGTCATCAGCCACTACATCAGACGGTCGCGTCTTCACCATTGGAGGTTCCTGGAGCGGCGGTATCTTCGAGAAAAACGGAGAAATCTACAACCCATCCTCCAAGACCTGGACTTCCCTCTCCGGTGCCAAGGTCAACCCCATGCTGACAGCTGACCGACAAGGCCTGTACCGTTCCGATAACCACGCGTGGCTCTTCGGATGGAAGAAGGGAACCGTTTTCCAAGCTGGACCCAGCACCGCTATGAACTGGTACTACACCAACGGCAATGGCGATGTCAAGTCAGCCGGTAAACGTCAGTCGAACCGCGGGGTTGCCACGGATGCAATGTGCGGAAACGCCGTTATGTACGATGCTGTGCAGGGCAAGATCCTAACCTTTGGCGGCGCAAAGGATTATCAGGACACCGACGCCACAACCGACGCCCACATCATCACCCTCGGCGACCCCGGAACAACCCCCAAGACCGTCTATGCTAGTAATGGTCTCTGGTATCCCCGAACTTTTCACACCTCTGTTGTCCTCCCCGACGGAAGCACCTTCATTACAGGTGGTCAAGTGCGCGGTATTCCCTTCGAGGATTCAACACCTCAACTTACACCAGAGCTTTATGTTCCTGGAGACGACACCTTCTACAAGCAGCAGCCCAATTCCATCGTGCGCGTTTATCACAGTGTTTCGCTGCTGTTGCCCGATGGTAGGGTCTTCAACGGTGGTGGTGGTCTTTGTGGCGATTGCACTACGAACCATTTTGACGCGCAAATATTTACACCCAACTATCTTTATGATAACAACGGCAATCTTGCGACGCGTCCCAGGATCACCAATACCTCTACCAAGAGCGTCAAGGTTGGTGGTAGAGTGACTGTCACAACTGACGGCAGCATCCAGAAGGCCGCTTTGGTGCGATACGGTACTGCAACGCATACGGTCAACACTGACCAGCGCCTTATTCCTCTCACTTTTTCCAACAGTGGAAGAAATAGCTATTCTTTTACTGTTCCCAATGACTCCGGTGTTGCTTTGCCTGGTTATTGGATGTTGTTCGTGATGAACTCGGCGGGTGTGCCGAGTGTGTCTACGACAATTCGCATTACTTCTTAATTTCATAAGTAGTCTGTTCATTCTTTACCTTATTCCCCATTATTTCTTATTTAACTTTACTTTACGGCCTGTTCATTGCCGTGTTATACAATATGATAGGACTTTCCAAGTCAAATGTGTACTTGTACTCGTTCAGATTCTGCTATGCCAATACGAACAGTTCTCCCTGGAAAGTGATCGTAAGTTGAGAACATATATACTAGAAACACCAAGCTAGAAAGTGCAGAGATAGAGAATAAGTTTGACCTGATAAATTTAAGGACAATCAGCCCCTATGAAACGTTTACTGGTCAGATGATCGAAGGGCTGTAAGGTCGAGCCGAGGCGAGAGTCTCGGCTTCAAGACTGCATGCGTCTAGATTCGTTTCATGGATAGGTATCAGACTAATAAATCAATAGTCTATTTTCCATTGTCATGTTCGCGCGTATATATACCGTAGAGTACAGTCATTTAGACTGGTCAAACACTCGACCGTGACCCGGTCCAATCACGGAGAGTGACGTCAACGACCTCGAATCATGTAGTCTAACTCAGAATGGCAATCAAAGCAATTACAGTGGGCCGATCACATGTTGGCCTGACCTGACCTGACCTGAGAAGCGGCGAGGCTAACCAGGACTTTTGGTGTTTGTCGCGTTTTATCTTCCGCTACATTGATCATGAGATTGATTGACCAGGGGCTTGCAATTGACGCGAAGGATTCACCGCGGAATTATCTTGACACTTTGTCTGCCAATCAGTCAGATCAGTCGTCGCGCAATTGGTAAGCTTACAAGTCTAGAACTCGCATCTTTGCTGCTCAATACGCGTATAGATAGTCATGAGGTTATGCACAATTGTCCGTCCACTGCATGGTTAGTTCAAGTTCCAGACATCGGTAAATGATATCCGGGAATGTTCGTTAGTCGGCCGAGTGAGAACGTGGACGCGATCCTACCCTGTACATGAGCAAGACTTTATGTTCTGGGCTTGTCAGACATGCTGTACAGATATACAAAGAACAGACGGCACAACTAGTAGGAGAATATTACTTCGGGAATCCATCAATCACAGGGAAAAGCTTGGACGAATGGCCATCATTGCTTCATCATCCAGGATCTCGGAATTGATTGCCGAGCGACATCATCCAAACCACATTTAACAACCCAAATCTCAACCCAATTTATAAGCTGCGTCAGATCCGGGGTACTCGCAAGATACCTCCACTTTGGATCCAAACACCCGCTGTGATTGGGCACGAGCACTTGGAAACAGGGACGATCTCTAATCTTATCTGCTTGCCTACATTGATGCTTAATTAAACGATTCCGTGCCATTATCCCACAGCCATCAAGCACCTGTCAAATTTGTCCCTGATACCCCCCATCATGATATTTCCTGGGCTTTCCTCATGCCAAGTCGTCTCATGTCTTGAACCTCGGATGACACCCAACCGAAAGACTCTCCAAGTCTTGTCTCCGTGGTGAAAGTCATGAAAAAACTCCTGACCAATAACTTCCCCGGACTAAGCAAGCATAAACAGAATAGCGTCAAAGTCAACCAGCTGAAACCCCGCCCGTTGGATCCAAGAGTGACTCAAGACTTTGACCGAGTAGGGAATCTAACCCCGAAGAAAACATCCTTGTCCTCAACTGGTGGATAATCCCCCCCCCTTCTCCGCATTCCTCATCATCTTTTTGCGGTAGTCTCCCCCGAATTTGATCTCAAGCCACGTCCAACAATACCGATTCCTACCTCTTGCGCTCCAATCATCAACAAGCGCTTCTATACAGCTTGTCACGCGCTGTAGAATGGGCGCATCCTAGCGTGTCTCTGGTCGCGTTTGCAATCGAGGTTGCAAGGACTGTTCCTTTCCCCATGGGGCGCCGCACACTCTATTTCTTCTTGTTACCAAGATTGTCATTGGTGCGCAAGAAACAAAACCCATGATGCCAGTCAGGTAGCAATTAGCTTCTTGTGCCGAAAGTCTGGGGTAGTAGACGATGCAGAAAAAAAGTATTAAACGTCAAGGGAACCCGCTGTTTGTCGATCAGACCCATTCAATCCCCGTCTGCCATCTTTAATCAATTGAAGCAAGGCAAGCTCATCATGAAGCCCAAGGTTTATCAATTCCTCGTCGGAGTGTTTGCGTCCTTTGGATCGCTGCTCTTTGGTTATGATTTGGGTGTCATTGCCCAGGTCATTGCCTCTGGGTCGTACAAAGAGACCTTCAACACGACTGATACCTCTCCCGAAACGTAAGCTCAGCCGAACGCGACCCTCAAGACTCTTCTAACGATCCAAGTGGTGCTGTAGTTGCTCTGTTCACAGGAGGTGCCTTCTTCGGTGCTGGTTTCGCCGGTCCCACCGCTGAATACCTTGGTCGACGATGGACCATCACGATCGGTTCCATCATTTTCCTCCTCGGAGGCGCTCTCCAAACTGGAGCTCCTCAAATCTCATACCTCATGGCTGGTCGATTCCTCGCTGGTCTCGGTGTCGGTTTCCTCACCATGATTATCCCTCTCTACCAAGCCGAAATTGCCCACCCTTCGATTCGAGGTACGAAAAAACTCCACAAAACATCCCCGCTCGGGTACCCGATTTTATAAGCATAAATGAACTGACCCGCTGTAAAACAGGCCGAGTTACCGCTCTCCAGCAATTCATGTTGGGCATCGGCGCCCTTATCGCGAGTTGGACAGGCTGGGGCACATACAACAACTACACCGACAACCGACAATGGCGAATCCCCCTCGGTATCCAGTGTATTCCCGCGCTCATCCTCGGTTCGCTCATCTTCGTCTTCCCCGAGTCGCCTCGCTGGCTTATGGACCAGGGTAAGCAGGAAAAGGCCCTGCACACCCTTGCTCGTCTGCACTCCAATGGCAACGTCGACGACGCCTGGGTGCGAGCGGAGATCGAGCAGATTCAGGAAAGTATCGCCGATGAGCAAGCCAACTCGGCCAAGTCCTACATGGAGCTTTTCCGAAACATGTCTTGCTTCCGTCGTCTTCTGATTGCTTGCGGTCTCCAGGCCTCAATTCAGATGACTGGTGTTTCTGCTATTCAGTACTACTCTGTTACTATCTACGAGCAGGCTGGTATTGGCGCTTCTGATGCTCTCAAGTACCAGGCCATCAACTCCATCATTGCTCTTATCGCCCAGGCTCTTTGCATTGCCTTTATCGATCGTTTCGGTCGTCGATGGACCCTGATCTGGGGTAACCTGTTCAACTGCCTGACCTTCATCATTGCTACCATCATGCTGGTTGTCTACCCTCCTGGCTCCGGTAGTGCTGCTCAGGGCTGGGGTTTCATCATTGTTACTTGGGCCTACAACTTCTCCTTCTCAGCCACTTGCGGACCTCTATCCTGGATCATCCCTGCCGAGATCTTCGATACCCGCACTCGTGCCAAGGGTGTCTCCCTCGCCACCATGACTTCCTTCGCTTTCAACACCATGATCGGACAAGTCACTGGTATTGCCATGGGCTCTGTCGGTTGGAAGTACTACCTCGTCTTTGTCGTCTGCAACTTCACCAACGCCCTTTGCGTCTGGGCTTTCATTCCCGAAACCAAGCAGCTTCCTCTGGAGGAGATGAACTATCTCTTCACCAACGCTCCTTGGTTCATTCCTTCTGTCGACAAGAGCCAGTACACTGCCGATTACCAGGCCGACTTGGCTCGCAGGGCTGAGAGAATCGACGAGAAGTTGACCGCTGAGCACGAGACCGGCGAGCACGTTTCCAAGATCTAAGAGTTGGCAGTGGGCAGATATAGTTACTTGTAGTCTAGCAATAAGAACCTAATCTATTGAATGAGTCGCTACGCATGACTGGTCAGTGTTAGGCTTTATCGTCTCTTCCATCATATTTGTATATGTATTGTCTTTCTTTTTCGTCGTTAACAACCTGTTTCATGTCCTTGGACTGTCCCAAGACAATTCCTATTTTGAGAGACTTTGAGAGTTGGCCGTGGCGCCATTGACCCCTTCGGCCAACACGACACAACTTGCATGATATGGCTTGGCCGTTATGATGAAGGTATATCAGGGAGTTATTAGCATAAAGTTCAATGAAACTGGTTCAATAAAAGTCTAAAAAGGAAAACACCATCTTTCGTCTAATCAGCGTTGTCACTTTTGATCTTATCACAAGACTTTCGTTACATCCAAAGTCTAGTTACGCCATAGTATTAGAGTTTTGTCCAAGCGTTGAGAGCCTGATGGGAACTTTGATGGCATGAGTGAGACTCGACTTTCATCACGCAGCCAGCAAGAATAACATTTCTCGGTGCTCGTCCTAAGACCACCTTTCTCACAAAGACAGGTGAAAAATGGTCAGGGTTGTTGGAAGACTTGGCCACTGGGATCTAGGAGAGATGATTGAAGCAATCTATGTCAGCTCAGCTTCCTATCCAGGCGACTTTATCATGATGGTCCAAGCTCTAAAGGATGAGCTTTCTGTTATCTCAAAACTGTAAAGTCTATTTATCTAGTACCTTTCGTGCATTTCCTTGATGTATGCTATCAACCTTAAAACCTTCGTGGTCTAAAGCTTACCATAGCGTCCTTCGTATATATCTCGTTCTGGTGGCCCTTTCTCCTTTTTTGCTTCTAATCCACGCCCGCTGTTGTCTTGACTTACTATGACTGACAAACCAACCTTCAAAAACTCATCCCCACAATGTCTTGCATCATTACCTTAATGTCACAGCTCAGCATGTCTGATCACACGACTATGGGCAACCTGAAGGACACCTTCCTCACGTTACCGGTGGAAATTCGAATCGAGATTCTCTCATACCTAGGCACGAGGCGCAACCTCACCGCTATCACGGCAGCATCGCCCTGTATGCTCGATACCTACATCGAAAACGAGATGTACATTCGACGTACATTCTACAAGCGAACGTTTACCGACCGGATGATACAGGATGCACTGGCGTTTATAACCTTTCCTCCGAATACCTATGGTAATCTCAATAATGAACATCCGGTTATTCAGAGTTATAAAGCTCGGTGGATGTCTGGAGAACTCCCATGCCCTTTCAATACCACGCGTCGAAACGATATAGATGATTTAGACTCTCTCTACCATAGACTCGACAATCGCATCCCAAAGTATTGGGTAGTCCAACCCAATAACCCAAACGGTCCTGTAAACTGGGTTGCTAGAAGCAACATTGAGATTCAAAGACACTTGCAAAAGCTCTTGAAAGCGGAAATCTTGAAGGAATGGTGGTATAATATATTCGCATGGGTAGTGAATGGTGCTGCTATTCTTATGGGTATGGAAAAGGCTATTTACGATTTGTCGAACTAGGGGAATGTATCATTGTGAGAATTGGAGAATAACGAATTTCTACCAGGGAAGAGCTACGGCTCATAGCGTTGTTGTACAGCGTAGGCTGCTTGCTGGTCTAAGGACGGTAAATATTAACCCAGAAAGAGATACGAATAGACTGCAGAGGTGAAAGAAACTTTTTATATCACTCGGTTTCTTTCTTTCCTTCTTCCTGGGTTCACATGCCAATACTCTTTGGACATCAACCAAGTCACATTACTTACTGCACGTCAAAAGGAGGTTCGACTCAGAAACAGCTAGTGCATGTAGAAAACACAGTACTTAAACCACATGCCCTAAGGGATCATCAGTGACGAACAGCAAACTTCGTAGAACAACCCTCGCCAGGCTCATCGGAGTGCCCCTAGAAGGCCATCCATCAGTTGCAGAGCCACATTAGATCAGCGACTGAAGGCGATCAGAGAAGCGATATCGGACAGCCAGAACCTGCCGTGGCAAAGCTGGAAGCAAGGATGCTGATAATGAGGCCCAGGTTTCATCTGATAAAACCTGTTCGAGAATGTTCTGCAGCTTATCAGATCTTTTGCCAGGCAATTCACCGTTAGAGGATGACATCGACCCGCGATGATCCAGACCAAGGTTACATCTCCATCGATGAAAAACTTCATGGGCATCTGATAAGATGAAAATTTACCCTTGTAAGATGATCCTTACTGACCAAGGACTTACAGTTGAGGCTATCATATTGACACTGTCACATCTAAGCATCTAATGGTGACCTAACCATCCGACCTTGCCCTCCCCACTGGCTCCATTTCGGTCTTTCTAGGATCACAGTGGATTCCAAAGTCATCCGTATCCACTGTCGGTGGCAGTCATGCAATACGACAGAACTAGGACACCGGTGAAAGAACCCATGGATAAGGCAGGGATAGGATCAGACGAAATTCCTGTCACTCCGCTCCGTCCCGAAATCAGGGATAAGTCATGCAAGTTCGGTTACTCACACGGTACGTCGGACCCCGAGACGCGGTAGCAGAAGACTTCTGGAACAGTGGTAAGAAATGCACATGCGAGAGTCAGGACCGGGTCTCGGGTGGGATTGCACTGGAGTGCACGTGGCGATGTTGGTTGTTGGTCAAGTTTCATCTATCTGTACCCACCATATGTGATCTATCTGAATCTGTCTACCACTGAAAGCTCTCTTCAAAGTACTCTATACGAGGCAGGGAATGCATTGTCCGATCAGCCACAGCGCTTCGGCTCTCATCCGCCATCCTGGCAGGCCCACTTGTAACCACGGCAAGACTGCCTTGATCACCCATGTCCAGCACATTGTCGATAATACCTTCGACGTTGAGTCGACCATCTTTCCACTCAGCAAGGTGGCAAGTATTTGTATCGAGAGGCCCCGCATTGTTGGCGCCAGTCACATAGATACACACCTTGACTTGGTCTTTGACAAGGACACAGCTCAATTCCTGGTTGAGAACATCTACAGCAAGAGCGGTTTGTCGTACAGCCCAGTGGATTTCGATCAGCCTTGGTCCAGTACCGGTTGTAAGTTTGTGCATGTATGAAAGTGGAACTGCGATACCGCTGCCGCCGACGATGAAAAGAACTTTATCGAAGCGTTCTAAAGGTAGCGTCCTTCCATAGGGCCCATCGATAGCTACTCGAACTTTCGCTGGCTTTGGCTGGTCCTGCCCTGCGTGACTTTTTAGTCGTGAAGTGAAGCTGTCGTACGGACGAATAAGGAATGTCATCTCCCATTGCGTCTTCTCAGCTTCAGGACCGACTTCGTCAGTGAGGTGACCTAGCAGTGGAATTTGTTCTGGCGTAGTTTGTTGCTCAGACTCTGAGATCCACGCGACTGTGAATGGGTGGCTTTCCCAGAAGTTCCATTTGTTGAGAACCATGAGATAGTAAAATGTTCCCGGCTCGATGTTATAAAGACTCGATGATACTGGCACAGTGACCCGGATCATATGTGAGTCCTCGTTATAAGTAATTTGAGCGGTGGTCTTCCAGAACTTGGTATTGAAAGCGAGAATTCGAGCTGTACGAATGACTCTGTCTAGTAGCCATGTAAAGACAGGAACCCATATGAGAGGGTCGTAGGCGCCTCTGAAGATGGAAACGTGGCTTGACAGTGTCAATTCTTGTTGCTTTGGAATAAAGACTAGTTGTTACGATTTGACTTACCTGAGCATTGTGACGAGGACCAAAACTGATAGAAAGATATGTGAGATGAGGAAGAACTCGTACTGCATACGGCGCACGTAGAAGAACGACAGGCCGACAAGTAAACATATAGAGATGGTTGCCTTGTCATGCGATTAGCCAGAAAGAACAAAGGCGGACAGAGATGAACGTACTAGCTCACCAGTCCACCAAAAGGTCAAGTTCGAGATCCTCCAAAAATATTCCCAGCCGCCCCCTAGAGCCATTAGTATTGATCGTCCAGTTGCTTGTCAAGTACACTTACTCTGAAAGATGATGATGATATACCCGATAGAATGGACCACAGCCTGAACAGTCGCTATCCTTGCAACCCAGCGATGGAAGTTGCTGTATGTTTTAAAGTCCCAGCCTGTCAACCATATAACGATACTGTTCCGCATACCGAACAACCAGATAAGTGGGAAGTTGGCGAACGAGATGATGCCTGTTCTGTCAGAAATATGACGAATGACTTGAAGCCATACGGAAGGATAGCTAAGATCGCGTCAACAAGGGTTCAAGCGTTGTGGTTTCTTAATAGGAGAGGACTTACTATCCATAGCCTTCGAATATTTCGTATCCGTGGATCGAGCATACTATATTCAGTATAACGAACAGCGACAGTGTCAATGTTTGTATGCGCGGAGGCAAAGTACCCCAGCCGCCAAATTCTTGCACACACCGTTGCCCGAATGTAGCTGGAGTCAGGATATTACGGCTGAGCCATACACTCCGTCGGCCTTGCATGACATTCAGCCGTGTGAGCACTTGGTTCGCCATACCTACCCCGATCACTACTGCCCAGAAGATCCCCATCGCCCAGCCATAGTAGCGGTGATAGTCCCATATATAATCATGTGCCGCCTAGAGTTTCTCAGTAATACAGTTCTCGTGTCAAGTTTGGACTACTCACCAATGTTCTAATCCAGATATCAAAGTAAGCTGGGGTTGGTAGCATGAGTTCATCGTATCGATGTGTACGTTCAGGATCTGTCGCATTGAACTTGACTATCTGGGCCCTCTCATCATCTGTGATCCCGTCGATTATATTGTGTTGAGCGAGATATGAGTCGTACATGTTCTGGCATGTCTGGTTCATAGCCTTTGACTCAGCGACCCAAACATTCTCAAGGCAATGAATGTCCCAGCAGAGATGCAGTGAAGTTTGATACAAGCGGCTGGTACATTCCTGTCTTGCAAAGAATGCACCCTCAGGCGCGTCGGCGAACTTCAGCGTTCGGAATGTTTGGCGACACGCTTTACCGCATAGCTTGGGGTCGGCTGACGACGCGTTTGATGCAGCGGTGAGGGTGACTAGGTTTAGGAGCCATATTGCTTTATTCAATTTCCAGTATCGCATCCTGGGTGACTGATGCTGTATCTCGACCCTGAGATGTTGAGAGATCGTTATCTTGGGAGCGTTATTATCAGATGATCAGATAATACGCTACTAACGTTGTGGGTCATTATCATCACGTGGGGAAATGGTCATCCGGGGATTCACGTAGTTTTCCTGGACAAGATTGGCTAGTACAGGCTTGGCAGGTATAATAAAAGTCTCGAATAATAACATCGTTTTAATAGCGACACGAGATGCCAGTTCACATAAAGGAAGGGATGTCATAGGTTGAGGATAACGTTATCTGGCTTTGGTGTCGCGCCTGGCGGCCAGCCATATATTAAGATAGATTTTACTTGAGCTATAGTTCGAGTACTACTATGTACATTAGGTTGAGGCTAAGTGTGATTGAAGCACTCCGATTAATGGTAGTTATGAGACAGGCCATACTTGACGTGGTGCAAGTGCCGCAAAAGTCTCGAGGGGACCATCTACTTGCGGTACAAAGCAGCTAGCTTCTGCGTGAAAGTAGCAGGCTTGGTCTCAGTAGTGTTCTCGGCCGCAGTACTGTTCTGAGGAATATCCACAACTTCGCCATCGAGACCCTTGTTGTTAACAGCATTCTGCTGCTTGCCAAGATAGAAGTTGGGCATGAACAAAGATGCGATGAGAGGAATACATGACAGAACAATGGCAAGGATGGTGATGTGGCCGTTGACAATAGAGTAAGCTCGGATGGACCCTTGGCGGATAGGATCGAAGAAGTCATAAGTCTTGAGGGTCTTGATGTTGCCGTAAATTGTGGCAATAGTCGTATCATCAACGTTGGGCATCTCAACGTGCATCTGGTCAACCATCTGCTCGGTCCAAATACTGGTGGCGAGGGCGCTACCGATACTAGAGCCAAGAGTAGACCAAAGAGTGATGATAGAAATGAGCGAGGCGACATCGTCGTGAGGAACGGAAGCCTGAACACCGACTCGGACACCAACGACGTTCAGGGAGGAAAGACAGAAGATAAGCTGGGCTGCAACAAGACGAGCAGTGTCCTCAGTCATCATACCGTTGGGGCTGATGAGAAGACCATAACCAAGAATCCTGGCTGCGGCACCGAAGATCATGAGACCCTTGTAGCGATGAGAGACACGGTGGATAAGACCGACGATGGGACCGACCAGGCAGAGGCCCATGGTGGTGATACCAAGGAAGATTGTCCACTGGTAGGTTGTCCACTCCTTGATGATGAGGATGTACGATGAGAAGTAAGTGTTGCGAACGGAGGAAGCCATCTGGTTGAAGATGTGGATGATAACACCAGCGATGAAAGCTCTGTTCTTGAGAATGCGCTTGGTCATCATGGGCTTGGGAGCCAGATAGTATTCGTAGAGACCAAAGAGAATGAGAATAACGAAGCCAACGACAATCATAGCGATCATGTTGGGGTTGTTCCATCCACCCTTGGCGCTCTTAGCCAGAGTGATTGGCAGAAGAATGAGCGAAAAGGCGAAACCAAGAAGAATGAGACCGACGATGTCAACGTCAATCAGACCACGGTAAGCAAGCTTGGCCCAGTAGGTCAAGTTCTTGGGCGTAGCCTCAGAGCGGCCAGTTCGGACATCCTTGGAGTCGGCCATGGTGACCATACCGGCCTTCTCACCACGACGCTGCATCGTGTAGAGAGTGAAGATGGCAGGAAGGAGAAGGGCAGGGACGATGATGGAGAACATGCCAAGACCCCATCGCCAGTTGTCGTAGAAGCCCTCGGCAATGAAGCCATTGACAGGGACAGTGACGATGAATGGCAGAGAAAGACATGCGCCGAAGAAACCACGCCATTCCAAGGGTGTCAAATCAGCGACAATGATATCGCTGAGAAGGTCGAGACCAGACTTGCCAACGGACGTGAAGCAGATACCGATGACATACGAGGTAAAGCCATTAGCGCTCGCAGCGACGGCAAAGCCTACAGCGTAAAAGACAAGCACGACAACATATGTCGTCGGTCGCGATGTGATATCCGACAACTTTCCAATGAAAGGCTTGCTGATAGCGCGAATAATCTGACCAGCTGTGTTGACAGTACCAAGCTGACTGTGCACACCAAAGGTAGAAGCCGCCAGTGTACCGAAAATGGTGGTGGTGATGCCCATGTCCAGCGCGTAGGCGAACATGGTCAAGCCAATTGAGACACCCAGCAGCCAGAGCAAGATTTTGCCCTTCTTGCCAGACTGGTAGAGGACCTTGTTAAAGGCCTCAACTCTGCCAACACCAATTTCCTTGTGTTCATCGTCGGATACGGGAGCGTTTGAAGTGTCGTAATCCTTCTTCTCGTTGAGTTCGAACATTTCGTTGTTTTGCGGGGGAGTCTGCGACTCTGGACCCGAGGGGTTGTTGGGCGCGGACATTTTGACGACACGATGCGATTGAAGTGACCTGAGCTGGATGCTCTAGACAAAAGATCGGCGGTGCATGGAATACAAATAAGAGAAAGAATTCTAAGACAGGTTGGAAAGGGGCAAGAAAAACTCTTCTAGGTGCATCGGTAATCTCACTTCTGGCCTGACTTTTTCTTTTACTATTTGCAGACAAAAGCTGTTGGTTCTGTTCGCCCCCTACAAGACCGAGAAAAAAGAGGGAAAAGAGACACGACCAACAGCTATGCCAAGCTAAGCCGCCGAAAAAAGAAGAAGATACAGGGTCCCTCGGGTCTGTGGAAAAAGCCAAGTCCAGGGTGCAAAGGTTTGGCGTGACCTTAGTCGGGGATCAACATGCGTGGTTTTTTTGTTCCAAAAGATTATCTGATCTGTTGGTTCGACTGCTGCATGAAGCCAAGATTATCACATACTTCCATCTAATCAGATGGTCCAGATGGGTAGGGATCGGCTTGGAAGTGGGACGTCGGTGAAGATCATATCCTTGAAGAGAATAGAGGGGACAGTACAATGTGACAGTACAACGGACTGTGGTGGCTCTTTAATGTAACTCTTTGATCCTGGAAAATCAGATTGATATGAGGTAAATCGTCCGAACCTGGCACTTGCACGCGTGGGAGGCTTGCAAGGGAGGCAAAAATTTTCAAGATGGATTTAGAATCAGTGACACATTCTTTGGGGGCTTGTGACTGAGACATAAGCAGAAAGCCAAGGATCTACCCCAGCCAGCCCAACTAACGATAGCTACAGCACCTTAACCAAAGCTGGTCTAAAGTGAAATAAGGTGTTCCGCCTCTCCGCCTGAGCCGCCTCTTATTCTCACTACAGAATGGAATTGGCTACCTCCAAACCTGATTTCTCTTGCCTCGACGATCTTTACTATCCGTGGATTCCCGAGGTGTTGGCTCGTGAAAACCAACGGCACAAGGCTCATCGGCTAATGTTGCACGACATTGCAGTGTCGATCTTGGCGTCGATGATGAAAGACTTATCAATCTCATCGCTCCGTTATCGCACAGACATACCGATCATGAATTAATGCGGAAGAATGTTGCATCAATCAGAATTCTATCTAAAATTAAATGTAATATGAAGTACTCTACCTAAAAATACAATGCTCAGATAGAAATCTTTGCAGCATCGCACAAAGATCTAAACACACTATCCGCTTTGGCATATAGCTCCGAGACAGTAGAAAACTCCACTACGCGTCCAGCATCCATGACAATTACCTTGTTGCACGTAGCAACAATAGTATCAAGTCGGTGGGCCACTGTAAGGACAGTCGCGTCACCCATAACCTCGTTCAGCATCGCTTGTAGCTTCGCATCGGCCCTGCCGTCAATTGAAGCTGTGGCCTCGTCGAGAATGACAATTCTTGAGCGGCGTACGAGAGCACGAGCGATTGAAATTAAGGATCGTTGTCCTTGAGAAATATTGGAGCCGTTCTCCTTGACTTCGGAGTCCAGGTTCAGACTGGGTCCATCACTGGATTCAGAGTCTTGTTTCTCGGCATCCTTGTAATGTTCGGAGGTCAAACCGACGCGGTTCAAGCATTGTTGGAGCCACTCGTCATCGTATTGTTGGAAGGGATCGAGGTTGTATCGGATCGTGCCGGCCAAGAGGATAGCGTCTTGACTGATGACCGATAGGTTGGATCGAAGCAGATGGAGGCCGATCTTGTGGATGTCGACGCCGTCGATGAGAATTCGTCCGGTGGTGGGCTCGGTAATTCGTAGGAGAGCAGATATCACTGTGAAGAGGTTAGCTAGCTGCTACTCAAGGCGATTAAGATGTGTACTTACGGGTTGTCTTGCCAGCACCGGTACGGCCAACAACTCCAACTTTCTCACCAGCCTTGATATCCAGATTGATTTCCTTCAAGGCCGGCTCCAAGCCAGGTCGGTGACTGAGAGTAAACTCTTGGAACTCAACACGCCCGGCACTTGGCCACTGCTGCCTCTCCAACTCCTGGTCCACCTTGTCAACCTGATGTTCAGGTTCTTGCTCAATATTGTAAGCATAATGAAGCATTCTCTCCACCGAGTTCATGTTATTCTCAATCTCCGCACTCTGACGAATCATGTTTCCAAAGACTGCCTGCGCTGTGACGATGTATGATAAGACGACACCACCAGAGGAGGGATCGATGGTGCCTCGGAGACCGACGACAAGGAGTCCTGCTGCCAAAACGAGGGTCGCACCACAAAGATCGAGACGGAGGTTGAGCCAACGTTGACAAGCTACGGAAAGCCAGTATGCTGTGTTTTCGGTGTCGATCTTGCGGGCGTTGTCGTCGACGAAACGAGGTACTGCGCCAAAGGCCTTAAGAGTGGGAAGACCTGACAAGGACTCGCCGAAGTGCTCATAAATGCGACTTCGAAGGAGATTGTTCAGTCGACGAAGCTCTCGCGATGAGGGACGGTAGTACATTCCAGTCCACGTGTAGACGAGTAGTAAAGCAAAAGCAATGGCTAGGAATGCTGGAACGATGATGCTCACGACGATAATTGTACCCAAGACCTGGACAAACGTAGAGATGAAGAGCCGTAACGTCTCGCCGACCACGTTGTCAACAGCATCAACGTCTTTACTGAAGCGATGCGTGATTCGTCCTTGAGGAGTTGTATCAAAGAAAGCCACCGGCGCAAGCAGGACCTTGGACAGAGAAGCTTGATGAAGCTTGTTCGAGCACCAGAAGCAGAACAGGGCAAATGTAGCGCTCATACAGAACAGACCGATGGATTGACCTGCTCCGAAAGCTGCGTAACCACCCATGTATGCATCTTCGGAGATGGATGTGTACTGCATCTTCTGCCACCAGCTTAGCCAGAGAGGTGAGACGATGCTGGTTCCTTGGTAGATAGCGATGGATAGTATCAGGAGAGGGACAGTGAGGAATGCGTTGCCGAACTGGGCGTAGCGAATGTAGGTTCTGCCGCTGACGGAGCCGACGACTCGTTCCTCTGACTGCATGACTTCCTTTCCACGGGTCTCAGATGGCTTCTTCCCAGGTTTTGACTCAGAAGACTCCTTCTCGGTAGGCTCATCGATAGCTTGCTCGGAGTCACTGCTGCTGGCTGTCTCGGAATCAGAGTCTTCGAGCAATGGTGTAGATCCAGCAAACTCAGTAAAAGCACCATTCTGACCTTGAAGCTGGTCATAAGAACCTTGCTCCAAGATCCGGCCCTTCTCCATATACATGATCTGGTCAGCTTGTCTAGCAAATCGAATGGAATGGGTGACCAAAACGATCGTCCCTTCACCGTTTCTCCGCGCCTGGTTAACGACCATATCGAAGACACGAGCGCCGACATGAGCATCCAGAGCAGAAAAACAATCATCAAGAAACAAAAGTGAGCTTCGACCATAAATAGCCCTAGCAAGACTGATACGTTGCTTCTGACCACCTGACAATGAAACTCCGTTCTCTCCAACCACTGTCATGTCGCCATCGGGAAGAACCTTCATATCAGGATGGAGACAACATCTTGTCAGGACTTCGTTGTACCATGCGTGATCGAAGGGTCTACCAAAAACGATGTTCTCGCGGACGGTCTCACTGAGAAGCCATGCGCTTTGGGGTGCGAAGGCGATTTGGGACGAAGATTTGGAGAGACCAAGATGGAAGGATCTTGCTTGTACGAGATGAAGATCGCCGAGAAGGGCTTTCAGGACGGATGATTTTCCTGATGCCACTGCTCCGACGATGCAGACTAATTGATTGCGCTTGACATTGAATGAGTCCAAGCATAGGCGTTGGCTGGTTGAGGCGCTTTGCTTCTCCTCGTTCTCGGCTAGGAGCTGCTCATCATCGTGATAAGCAAAAGTGGCGTCCTCCACGCGAATGACAGTATCGGGCTCAGAGTCAGACGAGTAACCAATATCTGACTGAGGATCCACCTTCTCACTTTCAGAGACATCAGAAGCAAGCATGAACATGGCCAAGCGCTCAAGAGCAGCTCTAGCATCAGCCACAGCAGAGAGGGCAGTAGGAAGAGCCATAAGCGGTGTTCTCAGCAGCATGAAATATGCAAGTCCTGAGAACACGACACCAGCATCCATACCATTCTCAGCGGTTGCACCATAACAGACGATGGCCACAACAGAAGCTAATGTGGGAGCTGTATAAGAGATAGCGGTGTTGAAGGCCCTCAGAAGCATTCTCTTGCGGATATACACAACCTCATCAGATCTCAACTTGCCAATCTTGGAGAGCAAACTCTCTTCGTAAGCGTTTGTCTTGACCAGACGAATTGCAGCGACTGCCTCCACCACAGCCTTGACGCGCGCATCCGTGAAGGGCATGCTTCCCCTGCGAAGAAGAAGAAGTTTGCGCATCATGAATGACTGGAGAGGATACAGCAGAGCCAGCAATCCAAAACCTGGCAAAGCACTATATCCCATAGTCCAGATCGTCAGAGCGAGGCAAAGGAGCATTTGAAAGATACTTGTCCAAGCAACATGGAAGTAACCACAACAAAAGTCCACACGCGTGACGTCGGCACTGATAAGACTCATTAACTTACCCGTGCCGAGTCCATGTTTGAGCTTCGCGCGTTCACTGAGCTGTGTTGTTGCTCGACGATAGATGACATGCATAAGAGCACCTCGCAAAAGGACACCAGTTGTGTATGACCGGTAAAAGCCATGGACGTTGGATGTGACTGAGAAGACCAAAAGTAGAAAAAGCCCGACTGCGTAGCCAAAGCCTGAGCGGAGGGCTTGTTGCGAAGGGTCTGATAAAGTGCCGATGAGGAAGCGAATGAGAAGTGGTGAGAGGATCTGAGATAGATCACCAGCGAGTTTGAAGATGCCTCCTAGCCAGAACCACTTGAAGCAGACATCGTTGAGCGCTAGTGTCAAGACGGTGGTATCGGTTGTTTTTCTTGCCAAAAAAGGTCGCCATTTTGCTGGCTTTTTGCCACAATTTGTGGCAAGTCTCGCAGCCCAAGCCTCTTCAAGACGATTCGCATGGTCTTCTACCAATCTATGGTTGGGCATATCATACAAATCGTCTGTTTGGAGAGGTCGAGTATAGCCTGTCCGTAAAAGACGACCTAGCCAATTGAATGTCAAAATTGACAGCCAATTGGCTTGTGTTTCAGGAAGAGGAAGTTTGCCTTGTGCATTGTTCTGATCTTCAATATTTGCTGGTGACGGTGAAGATTTGGGAGCAGTGAGACGTTGCTGTATTGGCGTTGTGGATAGAAGAGGGACTCTTCTGTACCATGTCCTCGGAGGGAAGCTCTTCCCATCGTTGGTCGCCATGGCTGGACTAGAGTTGGAGTCTCGAAACAAGTGCAGCCAGGCTAGAGCACAAGTCTTGGTCTTCTCTCTCTCCCTTGATCAAGATCCAGGAGACAAAGATTAGATCGGGTCCCTGCAAAGACGTCCGTATTCGGAACGCACATCCCTTCCCTTGACCTCCCCGAAAACAAGTCACTGTGCGGGTCGGTACTTGGTGTGCAGATCCCGGCCCTAATGTGACGGTGCGGATCCTCACAGTGGGCGGAATACGAGCGGTTTAAGCTTACGGTCGGGCTCTACTGAACCGGGTCTACGGCCGGCACTTTTGTGCGCTAGAGAGGGCCGATCCCTGAATGATTTTAATTTTATGCTTAGGACGGTGAAAAAACAAGCATAAAATTAAGTAAGATCATGACGTTTTGCGTGGGAGAGGGTGGGATAGGAAGGTGGATGTCCTGTAAGCTCTAGGGTACAAATAATAGACTGCCGGTAAGAGTGGGATAGACTGATCAACTTATTTGGTCTCTTTCGGATCTGATAATTCAGGGAATGCGATGCAGGTCGGTTTCTTGCTCCGACCATGCTTGTTCCCATGTGCTTGTAGGATTGATCAGCGGCGTAACAACGGACTCGGAATTCCGTCAAAGGTTTCATCGAAACGTCAGTGAGCATTTGATGGCTTCAATCCTTGGCTTCAATGATCTGGGGCATGTCTTACTCTTACTGTAGACTCGGTAGAGGATCTGAGGTTGGGGGATGCCATGTGGGTTAATGGCTGTTGATCATTGAGGTTGACCAAACAGAGTCAAGGGAATGCGCATTACATCTACTATAACTACCGAGCTGTGTCGCATCTTGGCCTTGGTGATTCTGTTGTTATAGTAATTAAAAGATTTGGCCTTTGTATCATCTTATTTACATTCTATTTACTATTATTGTAAGTCATTCTGCCATTGTTTAGTGTGTCCGTGTCTAATACCTGCTAGGTCGTTCACGATGGCACCAGGCCCAATTGACGTCGTTCCCCCACGCAACCCAACGCCACCAAAAGAGGACTGGCAAACCTCCAAAGAAACCTCCTTCAGACTCCCCGACGGCCGAACAAACATATGGATTGCCAACTCTGGCACTGACTATCTCGTCGGTTCTGGTGAAGCCACCCTAGCGCGGTGGTCAACCGACGGACGAGAGACCAGAACATCCCCGCCCATGATTAATGATGACAGAGCGCAATCTGGTCCCGTCTTTGAGCTTGAGATATTCAATGCTGAAGTCAATGATCCTCACTCGCCATTTGCGTCGCATGGTGAACATGGCGATTTGGCGTTGGCTTGGGCTTCTGTGTACGCGCTGTGGCTTCATCCTGAGCACCGAGACGATGACTTGATCGCCATCTCCGTCGACAGCCAAAAGATTGGCGACTACATCAGAAGCACTGGTCTGGGTGTTTTATCACCTTACTCATCGGCATCTACACCGCGCGAAACTGTCTACTGGCTCTCTCACGATACCTTCTGGCAAGGCGCTGGAGCACCAGACTCGCTACACTGGCTTCAATCGCGACCCGAAGTGACAAACTTCCCCGGCTTCAATGGCACAATGGGCGTCTTCGCAAACCAGATGGGCTTCACCCGTAAAGGAAATGTCTGCACCGTTCATCCCCAGCGACCGCCCAAGCCCACACCCGGCACCCTCATTTACTCTCGCTTCATTGTAGAGCTTGGTCAACAGCTCTCAATCCGTCACATCGACGCGTCTAACCCCGAGCACTTCACAGCCTACAAGACCTGGCAAAACTCGGACCGCGTCAACAAAGCCTGGAAAGAGCGCGGCCCTGACGAACATCACCGCAATTATCTCGCCTCCCAACTCGCCGACCCGCACACAATGTCGTGCGTCTTCGAATGGGATGGACAGCTAGCAGGATACACCGAGATCGGGTGGGCATTGGAAGACAACGCTGCATGCTTCTACCGAGCAGGCTGCAACATTACAGTGGGCGAGCACGACCAAAACAGCCACATCATCGTAGGAGAGGAGCGCTTCCGCGGGGGCAAACGGTACCAAGCTGTGGCGACGTCCATCAAGCACTGCTGCTTCCTGAGGGATCCGCGTACTAAACAAGTTATTGCGGAGCCTGAGTATGATTTGAACCACGTGCAGATCCAGGACAGGTTTTTGCCGCAGGAGAGGAAGAAGAGGTTCCATCTGCCGCACAAGACGGCTATGCTGTTTGCGCTGCAGCGTGAGCGATTTTTCCAAGAGGCGCATTTCGTTTAGTTGCGGTACTATAGTAAAATATTATGCAGATCACATGAATCGATTGATAAAGTTGATTGATAACTTGTTCTTATGTGTCATGACGTAGCATGGCTTGTGGGTGTTGACTTGATGACAGTGAGACACTGCTACAGTACTGTACAGTAGCCCAAGCACCTACCTGTAAGGGTTGTACCACACTCTGTACAGTGCTCATTATAGAGGGCGGCCGCTGGGATCGGCGTAAAATACGTAACAAATTTGGGGTTACATTCGGCCTCAGACTTCAGACTAGGGTACAGAGACCAAGCCGTAATCTTATCAGATCATCAGCTGCCCACTTGGTTAGGTACTGTGCTACCGAAATGAGGGTGCATCGGATGTTTCACTAATTATGGAGGGTCCCATGAAGAATGACACACTGTGTTGAAGTTCTCGTTCATGCAGAGGTAGAGAGGGTGGATATCGTCATCATAATGAAAATGGGAAGCGATAACGGCCGACGTAATTTTTGTGAAGGCTTGGTTGGGCATGTTCAGATCAGATCTGATAGATGATTGTGTAAACACCACAGCCAAGCATCACGACTTTGATATTCAGTCACACGCAAATACTAGGTGTAACAAATGATCGACACCATGGAGAACCGATCGTCTACTCTACGGCTACCTGTTACGCAGCTTCGGCCACTGCATACCTACCAACAATCTCAGCAATCATCTGATGGAGAGACATTCCATTGGACTAGCTCATTTGAGCCAAGACCAGATGAGAAGATTGCTGTACGAACATTCGTGAAGCTGACATCGCAACTCATTGTCCTTGATGGGGGAGAAAGCTTCTGCGTACAGGATTCCAGAAACGGTGGCTACATCCTAGCTCGTCCAACGTCCACCAAGGATATCGAAATCGATGAGACGGCCAAATGTGATGATGGCCAACATATTCCTACCGATTTCTCTATAGGTGACGGAAAGGTAAGTTATCGAGATTCATAGGGAACAAATGTGCTAACAGACCTATCAGGCCTTGCAACTTCATATTGAAGCAGATGGTCAAGTTCATCTGAAAGCAAAGTCGAATGTGATCCCAGAGGCGGCTCTCACGGCATTGGGGGGCATGTTTGACAACATTCTTGGAGACACTGAATGGTCTCAACCTTCTGTACTCAACTTTCCACCCAGGGCGTGTCCCACGGACCTTCCTCGCCAAGATTCAAACCCTTCTCAAAATGAAGAGAACAAGACGACTCTTCTACACCAGTGGTTCGAACAGCGTGTGTCTGAGAGCCCTCAGAGTGTCGCAATCGACTACCTCAGCAACCTCGAAGATGGCAGCAGAGTCAAGTTCACCTACCAGCAAATCTCTAACATTGCAACAACACTGGCTGTTAAGCTTGCAGAAACTTGTGCTCAATCATCTCAATCATTCAAGACGATTGCAGTTCTTATGGGCCCTTGCCCAGAACTGTATATCTCTTATCTGGCAGTTTTGAAGGCAGGGGCGGCTTTCTGCCCTATTGACGTGGACGCACCCCACGAGAGGAAGGAGGCATTGATGAAGGACTTGCAACCATCAGCCATATTGACTCTCTCGTCTCTCATGTCCACGGACTCGTGGTTGGCTTCACCAGGTTCATCTTCACAAATCGTCGATGTCACTCCTTTCCTCTCTTCCAGAGACATCGAGCCAATAAGCCACCCATCTCCATCAGTCACCCAAGATGACATCGCCTACATCCTCTACACGTCTGGAACAACCGGCCTTCCCAAAGGTGTAGCCGTCAGCCACCTCTCCGCCTCATGTACAATCTCTTCTCTAAGCACTCATTACAACTTTACTCTCCCACCACCTGGAACCAAACCTGTCCGATGGTTCCAAGGCGCAGCACCAACGTTTGATATCTCACTCTTCGAGATTTTCTGGACCCTGAGTAGTGGCTCTACTCTCTGTTGCACACCTCGACATCTAACACTTCAAGACATTGACAAGGTTGTCACGACTCTGGAGGCGGATATCACGAATATTACGCCTAGCTTCGCCAGTCTTTTAGATCCAAAGTCCATGAAAGGGCTGATGGTTGGTGGTGAAACTTTGAATGCGAGACTGCTGCAGGACTTTTCGCAACATAACCCTACTGAAGATGACGAGAGTACTCTTGTGCCAAGAGGTATCTTCAACGGCTATGGACCGACTGAGACAACGATCTACTGCATTGCGCAAGCGCATGTGCCAGAAGGTCAGCGAGGTTCTGTAATCGGAACACCATTAGCGACTTGCGGCGCTCTCATTGTCGACCAGTCGCTATCTGGCCTGAAGCCCGTTCCAATGGGTGCGGTCGGAGAGCTCGTTATCACAGGTCCTCAAGTGAGTAAGCTCGGCTACCTCAACCGCCCCGACGAGACAGCATCTGCATTCGTTGATCATCCACAGTGGGGCCGAGCGTACAAGACTGGTGACAGGGCAAGAATCGTCTTTGACCCCGCAGGTTCGCCTGTCATTGAGTTCCTAGGCAGAATCTCGGATGACCAAGTCAAACTCAGTGGGCGACGAGTCGAGCTGGGTGAGATTGAGAGCGTCATCGCTAGCAAGGTTGACGGTGTGAGGGAGACTTTGGCTTGTGTCTGGAAGCAAGGTGCTGAGACCGGCTCAGGGAAGATCGTTAGTCTTGTTGTTGTCGAGCAACGATCTGGGGTGAGCTTTGAGACTGTTCACCAGAAGTGTTTGGAGGCGTCGGAACAGCATTTGCCAGACTACATGAGACCTTTCAGGGTGTTGGAGGTTTATGTGCTTCCCAGATCTGCTTCAGGAAAGGCAGATCGAAGGGACGCTTTACAAATTGTCAATGAGATGTTGGCAAAAGACCTCGATCTTCAGCAGAGCTCCATGGTCGGGGATTCAGCGCTTGCTGTCAAACCTCTGAGTAGCCCCGAGGATGCGGAGCTAGAGGAAGAGATTGTTCCAATCGTTCAGAATGTCCTCAGCGATGGTGCTACCACCACTACTTCTGTCTCGCCCGCCACTGTTCTCGCAGATGCTGGAATTGACAGTCTTCGGGCAATGCGTATCTTGAGAGACATACGGAAGCTCTTACCCGACGCCAACACTTTGCCAGCTCATTCCCGCGCCAGACTTCAGCCAGCACTTGCTGTACTGCTTGACGCAAGCACCACTATACGTTCGGCCTTCTTCCCCAGTGCGCAGGATCTGGAGGCATCTAGTGCGCTTATCAGCAAAGAGGCTGGCGCCCGAGCCGATCTTGAAGCGTTCTCCGCCAAGCACTTACCTGAGGGCGTCAGTAAGCTGAACGTGAAGGAGTCCGACATCGAAATGGTACTCCCGGCGACTAGTACGCAAAGTCAATTGGCTGTCAGCTTCGCCATGGACAAGCGAAACTACATCAGCCATACTGTTCTACGACTTAAGCCCAATACCTCCACCTCTACTATGAAGCATGCTGTCGAGGCTGTGCTTTCTAGGCAAGCCATCTATCGTTGCGCAATGCTTCCTTGTGATGATGACCTGTCGCCGTTCATTCAAGCTATCTTGAAGCCCGATGCCTGGGTTCAATTGGTCGGAGGATCGAATGTCGTCTTGCGCGAGGGAGACACCTCTGGCGACCCACAGGTGTGGCTTGACTTGGCTGAAGGCGATCTTAATCTCGAGTCTCACAAACTGTATCAAGTTCAAATCGTCGAACCCGAGGCCTCAGACAGCAGTGGCCTTCTGATCATTAGCACAGCGCACTGCATTTGCGATGGCCCGTCTCTCGAGGTGCTGATGAGCGACATCGCCAGACAATACGCTGGATTGGAACCCCTACCCCGACTGGGCATCTACGAGGCTGTCTCTGAATGGGCATCGAATGTCAGTACAAACACAGATCAGCTTTGGCAGAAGGCTCTCGAAGGTTGGGAGATCGAACCACTTGGCGCCATTAGCGGCAACAACGTCAAACCACCAGTACCAGGTGCCCGTCAACACGCCATGGTCCAGCACGCCAGTAACATTCCTTGGCAAGCTCTTGAGTCCAAGAGTCGAGTGTTGGGTGCATCGCCACTCACTGTGCTCCAAGCGTCCTGGGCGATGCTCTTGCATATCCTGTCGGAGGCAGACACTGATGATGTGACCTTCGGAAGTGTCCTCTCCGGCCACGATCAGTTCATCCACGCGCCTACTTTCTCTGTTGTGCCATGTCGCGTCGCATTTTCCGAGTCGCAAACACTACGCCAGCTCATCGGCAATCTTATGGATCATTCGCGATTTGCTCAAGGCCACAGACACACTTCCTTCGGTGTCTTCAAGACTCTTCCCTATAATACGGCTCTTGCTCTCCAAGCGTACCCTTCATCTGATGACAGCAAGGATGAGGCTACTCTTTGGACAGAGGTATCGAACCCTGCCATTCGTTATGACTTTGCCATGTTCGCTGAGGTCTTCCCCACAAACCCAAACTCTGCGAATCGGAATGGCAGGTTTGATGAAGTCTTCTTCAAGGTGACTTATCGCGACGAGACATTCTCTGAGACCTCTGCAGCATGTATCATGAAGCAATTTGCGGCGCTTACCGAAGTACTGCTCTCGTCTGTTCCTGATGACCTGGTGCAGAGTCTACCAGCGCGCATTGAACGAAGCTTGTTGTCTGCAGAAGGAAGCATCCCCACCCAGCCTGAGTGGGAGACTATGGATGAAGAGACTCGGGAAGTCCAAAGCAGGACCCAAGTCTTGCATGCTCAATTTGAAGATCAAGCTATTGCCACTCCGGATCTCCAGGCTCTAAGCTTTTACCCGTCGCTCGATGCTCCTCCGATCACTCTGAGCTACGCTGAGCTTGACGCCCGCGCCAATGGCCTAGCCAACATCCTTCGCGAACAAGACATCGATATCATCCCCATTTGCATGGAGCGCAGCGTTGAGCTTTACGTATCGATCTTGGCTATTCTGAAGGCAGGCTCCGCATGGACTCCGATTGACACAACGTCTCCTGTTCAGCGTCGCACTTCTCTTATCGCTAGAGCGCAGAGCAAGGTGCTTCTTACTAACACTGAGTCCCTTCCTCTTGTCGAACCTTGCCTTGCCCAGGATGCGCTCAAGGATGTGCAAGTCATTCTTGTGGACAAATACATGGATCAAAAGACGTCCGTCCGAGCCAGGCCACGCGACAGCATTTCTTCGCGCAAGGTCAGTGGCGAAGATCTTGCCTATTTACTTTGGACATCAGGAACTACTGGCGAGCCCAAGGGTGTGATGATCCAGCACAGCGCCGCTACCTACGCCATGCGCGACCTTCAAGTCCAGGTCGAACACGATGATCGCGAGCAAGTTCGCACCCTGCAACTGTCGGCCTACAGCTTCGATGTCTTTGTACAGGACCTCTTCTACACGTGGGGATTGGCGGGCAGTGTCATCAGCGGCACAAGGGAGCTTGTACTCGGCACCTTCACAGAATTTATCTGGAAGTCTCGCCCAACGCACGCGCACTTGACGCCCTCCTTTGGTGCAAGCATTGCTGTGCAGGAGCTCAAGGGCTCAACTCTGCAATACGTTACGTTTATTGGTGAGAAGCTTACCGAAGATGTTGCCGAAGCTTGGGCGGCGCCTGAGATCACTACACGTGCGTGGAACACCTATGGTCCTGCTGAGAATGCGGTTGTCTCGACTATGCGACGTTTCTACGGCAAGAGTCGAGATGACGCGAAGGCTGCCAACGTCGGTCTCCCTCTTACTCCCTGCACAGCGTATGTGATGCGCGAAGTCGAGACTGCCCAAGGAACAAAGCGGTGGGAGCCTGTCCCACGCTACGGTGTTGGCGAGCTGGCTCTGGGCGGTGCGCAAGTCGCCAAGGGATATCTTGCAAACGAAGCCAAGACGAAGAAGGCTTTTATCGCAGGCGGTCCCGGTATTGACGAGCGCATTTATCTGACTGGCGATCTTGTCCGATTGAATGACCACGGCTTCGAGTTCCTCGGTCGCAACGACGATCTTGTCAAGATCACCGGTATCCGCATCGAATTGAGCGAGATCAGCGCTGCTTGCGCAAGCCTGAAGGAGGAGGATGCGGCGATTGAGCATGTCGAGACGCTGTACCTTCAGCGACCAGGCGCTCCCGCTGAGAACAACAACAAGGTCGTCGTCACGTTTGTGTCGGTCAAGGCCGATGGTGTCGATACTGGCAAGATCAGGACACAAGTCTTCAAGCGAGCGAAGGATCTTCTACCTTCCTATATGGTACCCGGACACGTGGTCGTCCTCGACACAACTATGCCTAGGACAGCGTCTAACAAGGTTGACCGCAAGGCGTTGCAAGCCATTTACGCCCAGTCCGATCTCAATGTGTTGGCTGGTAGGGATGACTCTGCCGTCTCGCAAGGCACAGCTCAGCCGAAGCAGCAGTGGACAAACGATCAGCTCCCCATTCTCCAAACAATCGCTTCCAACTTCAATATCCCTGTTGAGAACCTATCCCCCGAGGATAGCCTGGCAGGTCTTGGATTGAGCTCGCTGCAGGTGACCAAGTTGGCTTGGCTTCTGCGACGAGAGCTTCAATGTCAGGTTGGTGTACTCGACCTCATGCGATGTGAGTCGCTGGGAGAACTCGTCGACGTGACATTGAGTCGTATGCCAAAGCAGGCCGAAGCTCAGAAGACTAGTGAAGCAGAGCCTGCCGAGAGCTCATGGATTGCTACGATCAAGGACGCGCTCACTACGCACATCAAAGGCGAGCTCCGACCAAGCGACACGACTACCATTCTACCCGCCACGCCAATGCAGGAGTCTCTCATCGTTGAGACTATGCTCGAACCGCAAGCTTATTGGGCTCACCGCGTGTTCGACTTGAGTCACTTAGATGAAGTTGACGCTCGCCAATTGAAGAGAGCCTGGACTGCAGCTGCCAAGCGCCTCGACATTCTTCGCACCATTTTTGTTCCTCTAACGCAGCTCGAGGTTGAGGGAAGCGCCAACACTGTCGGGTGGGCAAAGGAGAAGGGCGTACAGTCTACTATTCTTCAACTCATTCGTGAGAAGCCGATTGTTCGCTGGAGCCAGCTCCCTAGCGAGGGCGACCGAAGCCTTGGTGATCTGGCTAGGTCGCTGCAGTCCGAATTGTCCCCCACGACAACCATTGAACCACCTTGGGCTGTGACCTTCGTCGAAGGCTCCAACAAGATGATGCTTAGCATGCACCACGCTCTATATGACGCGGTCGCATCAGAAGTGTTCCTTGAGACTGTCACCAAGTTCTACAACATGGAGCCTGTGACTGACGAAGTTGCGCAATTTGATAAGGGCCTCGAGCTGGGTTTACTGCCTCCTCCTGCTAAGAGGGATGAAGCGGCTGCCTTATGGAACCGGCGCATGGACGAGATCAGTAAGACTGTCACTGGAGGCATGTTGAACGCGCCTTTCCCCGACTTGACGCAATCGCGTCAGAAGCAGGTACAGAAGATCCTTTTAGCTAAGCAGAATATTCCTGCATCGCTCTCTTCATCTGATACGACTGTCTCGCTTCCGGCTCTGTTGCAATCCGCGTTTGGCTGCGTTCTGGCGTCGTACTTGGAGCTGGAGTCAATCGTCCTTGGTCACACTGTCTCTCAGAGAGCTCTACACCCTGACCTTGACCGCGTCGTTGGTCCCGCTATTGCAACTCTGCCTCTCATAGTTCGCTCCAATGCTTCTTCTGCCGAAGAGCTGTGGAAGGAAATGGCGCGCGACTCAGCGCAGTTGTTCAAGACTACGCACAACCTTCATCCTGTTGATGTGAAGAAGATGCTCAATCGGGGAAGCGAAAGTAGTAACGCTCCCTTCCCAGGTCTGTTTGTCTACCATCCAGCTTCCGAGGACGAAGGTAGTCCTTCACAAGACATGTTCAAAGAAGTGGGACAAGCTCTTTCGCTCAACGTTGAGCACCCCCTTGCATTGAACATCTTTGAGAGTAGCAAGACAATTGAACTGACTGGCGATGGACGCCACATCTCGCAGCCGCAGCTGGAGCTCTTGCTCGACCAAATTCTGGAGCAGGCGCGGGTAATGGCTGAAGCACCTACCGCGCCTTTGTCTCAGTTACAGAACAGCATTGGAAGAGGCCTTTTGTCAATCAGTGGGGAGATTGCCGAATGCGAAAAAACTAGAGCGAACCCGACCGACAGTGTCGCTTTGTATGCCTCTCAGCACCCAGACTGGATTGCAGCCGAGGAGGTCATCTTCCAGTCCACCGATGACGAAGAGCAGATCGTCTCCAAGACTGTCACATATGCCGAGCTTGACAAGCTTACCAACGCCATCGTCGCCATGCTCGCGCAGCATGGAGCCAGTCTGCAACCCGACGATCCGGTAGCGATGTGTTTGGGCAGAGACATCAAGTCTCTCGCGGTGACCCTAGCCATCTTCCGTGCTGGACTCATCTATCTTCCTGTCGACGAGGATCTACCATCGGCTCGTAAACAGCTCCTCATCCGAGACGCTGGTGCTAAACTAGTAATCACCACTGAGGAGCTTGTCAATGATCTCGGCCTCGACGCTGCGGACGACGCTGCGGACGACGCTCCTGTGGTACTACTTCCTGACGGTGAGGGAGATGTCGGCAGCATGCTATCTTGGCCTGTATCTGAGCATCACTTCGAGAGTGACAACGGAGGCTATCTTCTCTATACCTCCGGCTCCACAGGTCGACCCAAGGGTGTTCGAGTCTCCAACAGTAACCTGTGCCATTTCATCTCTGCCTTTAGCGATCGTCTAATTGAGCACTCGCCCGCAACAGCCAAACTCGGAGGGGTGGGCAAATACCTCAATCTCACTTCTCGAGCCTTCGATCCTCATCTCACTCAGCTCTTCGTACCTTGGCATTTGGGCCATCGAGTCGTCATCGGCAAGGACCGTACGTCAATGATGGCGAATCTGAAGGAGCTCATCAACGAGTTGAACATAACTCACTTCGGCTCTGTCCCTTCAGTCTTGACTCAATTGAGATTGATGCCAGAGGATGTTCCTTCCGTACGAGTCGTAACAACCGGTGGCGAGAAGGCTTCGAATGAGCTGTTGAACACCTGGGCGCAAGATTCCCACAGCGGAGAGGACAAATCTGTTCTCTTCAACTTCTACGGTCCAACCGAAGTCACAATCGGATGTCTAGGTCACCCCGTCAATCGCGACTCCAACGCACGTAACCTTGGCCTTCCCCTCAATGGCCTTGAAGCTCTTCTTCTGTGCCCCAGCTCCACTTCCGATGAGCTTGTGGTCGCCAGAAGAGGGCAACCAGGTGAGCTTTGCATCGCTGGCCCACAAGTCGCGATGGGCTACCTCAATCGCCCGACCGAACAAGCGAAGAGCTTCCAGACTATCTCGACCCTCGGAAGCACCAAGAGGGTCTACAAAACTGGTGATATGATGCGCATGATGGACGACGGCTCACTCGAGTTCTTGGGCAGAGCGGATCAACAGACCAAGATTCGTGGTCAGCGACTCGAGCTGGACGAGGTTGTGGGATTCCTGAAGCAGGTCGCTGACGACAAGGAAGGCCTGGACTTTGCTGCTGCGGTTGCGTCAAGCGGGGAAGGATCGAGTCAACAGAAGCAGTTGCTGGGCTTTGTCGCGAGGAAAGCAAGTAGCCCCAAGGCTCAAGCCGATGGGGAAGTCGAGTTGCTGGATGCCCAGGATCCTGACTCTACTTCGCTATTGGAGTTGATCGAACGAGAATGCCAGGCCAAGCTTCCCGCATTTATGGTACCTACCATGGCCTGGGTCACCAAGATTCCCTACTTGGCGGCTTCTGGCAAGGTCGACACCAAGCTGTTAGGGCGATTGGCAAGCGACTTCGTGGCTAAGCAGCAAGATCAGGACGGCGACGATGGTGCCGACATCAGCTCTGGGGGTAGTCTGAGTCCAGAAGAAGTCCTTGTCGTCGCTGCGATTGAGGAGGCTGTGGGTGTCAATGTCAAGGCTACATCAATCAGCAGCATCCACCGATTGGGCGTCGACAGTCTTTCTGCTGTGAATCTTGTTTCGCTCCTTAGAAAGCGAGGCTTCTCCCAGCTCAAGATGACGCACATTCTCACTCCCTCATGTACGGTCGGGGACATTGCCAGACTTGCTGACCAAGCTATATCGACAACTAACAGCACCCCTCTTTCGACGCCGCCCTCGACAGATGACCACCAGGATTTGCTACACGATGCGAAGACATTTACGGCGGCTGACCTTGGACCTCTCCCGGACGGTCTCGACGCGAACAATATCGAGGCTGTGCTGCCATGTCTCCCTCTTCAATCTGCGCTCATCGCTCGCTCATTGGTATGGCTGAGCGCTTATGATGGCGGTGCGGAGGGACATGACGTTCCTTACGTCGCGCAGTTCAATTACAGTCTGAGTCGTGATACCGACGTTGGGAAGTGGAGGAAAACTGCCGAGCACGTCATGGCTTCTGAAGCAATGTTGAGGACATGCTTCATCCAGCGAGATGAAGATGGTCAGGTGTTCCAGGTGGTGCTTCGATCGCCGACTTTCTCCCCGCTGCAAGATGCTCATTCAGCTGACATCGTAGCTGGGATGAGCGCGCAGCCTCCCGTCCGCCTGGTCATTACGGAGAGTTCGGGCGAATCGACTGTGTCTCTCAAGATCCACCATGCACTCTTCGATGGTGTCGCCATTGAATCGCTGAAGCACAAACTCGAACAAGCTTACAATACTCAGGTCGGCCCAACTTCCACAACCAACAATAGCCTGGCTATCCATTCAAACATTTCTCGCCACTGTCGCCTGGCCAGTGATCAGCTGGAAGCCACCAAGGATTCCTGGCAAGCTCAATTGCGCGACGTTCAGCCATGCCGCGTCGGCAGTATTGATGACAACAACACGGACGGTTCAATGGCTCGTTCAACGCTTCGTCTTAGCTACACTATTTCTGAGCTCAATGCCAGACTCAAGTCCATGCCGGGCGCTGCGATATCGACCTCTTCAGCGTTCCAGCTGGCGACAAGCCTGTGCCTGGCTCAATTGACAAAAAGCCCTTCTGTCATCTACGGCTTCATTATGTCGCTTCGACCACTGCTCGACCATGTAGCCGAGGGCGTTGATAGCTTCGTCGGCCCGTGCCTCAATACCCTTATCCGCACTTTGGCTCTTCACGGACAAGACGAGTCTCTACCTCAGCTTGCCGAAAGGGTGCACGAGACTCATCTCGCTGTGTCTCAAGGCACGATGCCGCTAGTCAGCGTCGACAAGGTTCAGCGATGGTCTGGATCAGAGGACAAATTGTTTGACAGCCTGCTCAGCATCAATGTCATATCAGCGCCCAAGGCGGGCGACGAGTCTCGGCCCGGGCACATGACGGCTCTGCCAACGCGCAGCAGTAGCGACATGGCTCTAGCCATTGATGTCGACCTTCATGCCGATGGCAAGATCATCCTGACTCTTTCCTCTGCAGGCGCTTTGAATGAGAAACAATTGACCGAAGTCGGCCGGTTGTTTGAGAAGGTGGTGTACAGCTGCTCCGACACTGTTATCAAGGTGTCGGACATCGTACCTGGGCTTCCTTCTGCCAGTGCGACTCGATTAGGTCAACTTCACACTGAGAGCCAGAGCGTTGGCCAGGTCACGACCGATGAAGAATACAAGAAGGCTCTGTCTCAGGTACAAACAACCATTAGTCAACTACTCCGTCTCAAGCCTTCCGAGGTATCCTCCAAACCAGACTCTACTTCTTTGTACCAGCTCGGACTCGATTCCATCACGGTACTGCCATTCGTCAAACAGATCAACAAGACAAACCAGACCAAGCTTTCATCACATGCAGTCATCAAGGCCCGTACCATCAAAGGTGTCGCTGAGCTCTTGCAAGACGCCCTAGCCAAGCAAACTACGATCACCAATGGCACCCAAGCCTCGAAGACTGAGGTTGGCGTCATTAGCGATGCAGATGCCTACGACAGAACTCTCAATCGCCTCGCTAAACATCTCATGTTTGTCGCGACACCTCTGCAAGAGGGCATGCTCAGTGCATCACTCGCCACAGGCGACGCCTATACCTATGTCCACGCCATTCAATTGACCGAATATGCTCTTCAATCCGACACCCCCGATCTTGACAAGTTTTTCGCTGCGATCAAAGATACGGTACGGTCATGTGAAATCTTGAGAACTCGCTTCATGTTCACTGAAGATGATGAGTCTCCATGGGTTGGCATTGTTTCGCCCACTGACCAAAGCGACCTTGTTAGCTGGAAGGTCAAGGCAACGACGCCTGGCAGGATTGATCTACGTATTCATCACGCGCTTTATGATGCGACATCCATTCAGGCAGTCTGGCAGATTTTGCGCAACAATTACCGTCGACATCTTGAGGGCGGTGTAGCCGATGCGACCGACAGTTTGAAGCATCTGTTCAGACCTTTCGCGAGTACTGTCGCCTCGTCGCAACGAGCATCAATCGCGTATTGGACTGACCTTGTTCGTAATTACACCTACAGGCCAATTGAGTTCCCAGTCAATGAACTCCAAGCATCCTCTGCCTTCCATTTCTCTTTGAGCGAGCAAGACCTGTCTCTTCTGCAGTATAAGTGCAAAGAGCTTGGTGTGACAGTCAAAGCAGCGCTTCAATTGGCATGGGTCAAAGTCCTCTCCGAGTCGCTCTACCATCAAGCGGATGTTGTATACGGAGAAGTCGTGTCCACCGATGCAGATGACGACGTTGCTATCGTGGGACCTACTATCAACACTCTACCTATGAGAGTCAGGTTCGGAACTTCAATTGAGGCTGTTACCGTCTCGCAGGCTCTAGGTCTCGTGCAGAAGCAGATTGACTCTGCGAGAGGCCCCAACTCCATGGCGTCTTTGAGGAAGGTACAAACTCAATGGCGATCAACCCAGCAAGACAATACCCTGGCGAGTCTGTTCCAGAGTCTCTTCGTGTTTGACGGTGTGCTCGGTGCCTCAAACGCGACCGACAATTCGCAAGCGCTCTTCGGGCCTGCAGACGCCGACGCGACGGACTCAACTGGACCGGCCTACGACGATTACCCTCTGATTGCCAGCTTCCATATCAGAGACAATAAGCTGAACGGAAAGCTGAGAGCTAAGATGTCGGCGGAGGAGGTCAATGTCACGGGTGAACAGCTGGTCGCCGCGCTGAACCACGTACTCCATGGCTCTGATTCCCCAGTGATTGACACGAAGCAGCTTCTGGTGGCCAATGAGGCTGCGTTTAAGTTACGAAACGACCCGGTCAAGTCTGTGGACCTGAACGGGTTGACCCCGAAGGCTGACGCAGTCCTGAACGTCGTTGAGAAGGTCATCGGTTCGAGACGCGGATCTAAGAAGATCGGTTACGACACCCGGTTGATCAGTGCCGGTCTTGACTCGATCCTAGCCATTCGCCTATCAAAGCTTTTGAAGGAGCAGGTTGGATTGAGTGTCAGTGTGTTTGAGATTATGAAGGGAGCTAGTGTTCGGGATATTGTTACACGGGCTTCATCGAACAAGCCTTCAAGGAAGGATCCGGTACAGAAGCAGCCGGTAATGGACGATGGACTTATTCCAGCGACGGCCAAGAGTCTAGGTTTACAGGAGAGTTGCATCCAGTCCGTTCTGCCTGCACTCTCTGGTCAGCGATCTCATTTGGAGCAGTGGGTGCACAATGGAAAGAGGTTCTTTGAACCACCGTGGGTTTACACGGTTGACAGCTCCCTCACGGAGGAGAAGGTGAAGAGCGCTTGGGAGGAGCTCATGGGTGCTCATGATATACTGCGAACTACTTTCGCATGTGGTGGTAATGGCCAAGATCTATTCCAGGTGACACTCAGTCGGGAGTGGTCACCTTCAAAGCGCTTCTCTGTCATTCGGGACTCGTCGCAGACCATCGCGAGCCTGATTCACGAGCATGTTGGCGAGCAGAACCTTCAAGTGTCTGAACTGAAGGAACCACCAGCGAGGCTCTCGTTCTTGGAAGCTTCAAATGGCAAAGCAGTCGTGCTGAGACTTCATCACGCTCTGTACGATGGATGGAGCATCAAAATGATTGAGAAGGACCTCGACCAACTGTTGAGTTTTGGCAAGCTAACGTGCAAGCATCAACCGCTTGTACGTGTGATCGAGCAAGTCAACAGCGTCAGGGACCCCGAAGCCGAAGCCGAATACTGGCGACATTACCTGTCTCGTGCTGAGAACACTATCTTCGGTCCAAGCAATGCCGCGACCGCCTCTCCTCTTGGTCCGCAGTTCAAGTCAACCTTCGCGACTAAGCTTGCGCCAGACACAATTGACTATCTTTCGCAGCGAAGTAACCCGGAGGTTTCTGCAGCCATCATCCTCGCCTACGCCAGGGCTCTACATCAGAAAATGGTGAACACGACAAAGCCTACATTTGGTCTGAACCATGCTTCAAGGTCTCTTTCATCACGCGACGGATCACAAACGCTTGACTTGACTACTTCCAGTCTACCAACACTCACTGTGACGCCGCTCTCCGTGGACCAGGACATGGTGACTCAAGATCAACTTAGTTCCGTCCAGGACCATCTTGCTCAGCTCACTTGCTTTGCGCAAGCAGATGGTATCTCGAAGATGAGCCCTGCGTTCAATACATACCTCAACATCATTCACCGCAAGGAATCAGCGCAGTCAAAACAAAGCGAAACAGCTCTTCAGAGATACAGACTTCCCGAGTCGCTTGCTTCGAGTTACTTTACCACTACGCAACCGTCGTCTATTGTGTCTACCATTGATCAGCTCAATACGAGTCACTTGCGTGCGCACCGCTTGTTCTTCAATGTCATTGTTGGTCAGGACAGGGAGGTCAAGATTACCGTCAGCGCTGATGAAGGACTCCTAGCTGGAGACCGTGGTACAATTGACCGCCTGGTGCATTGCTTTGATGAGAATCTGGATGTGGTTGTGGGTGAGATAGAATAGACAATTTTGTCAAATTATTTGTACTTAATTTAGAAATCTTCGACCTGTTTTAGTCAATACTTAGTTATAGATGATACAATTCTTTTGATCAGGTTGTGTCGCATTCTCATTTGCACAAGTTTGGCACGACATCTCTTTGCCCACTGTCCACCATTTATTCGCTGGGCATCTTGTCACCAGATGTCTTCAGTCAACGGTGTTTGACCCAACAGCTTTAAAAGTACATGGAGAGTCGATAGATTCTGCTTCAAGGTCCGGCGATAAGACTCTCGTGATGCGACAACCTTCCTGTGTTCAATTCTCGCTACCGAGCCTCAACAATAGCTGATCGGCTTCCGTAGCTCAGTTGGTTAGAGCGTCGTACTAATACTTCAATCTGAATATTCAGTAATGCGAAGGTCTCAGGTTCAAGCCCTGGCGGGAGCAGAGTCTCTCAGTGCCTATCAGCTATCTTTTTGCATTTTTTGAAGATTTTTGCGATATCGTTCTAGGCGCAGGAGGGTTTCCATGCGCGTAATGTGTATGGTGTTTGTTGTCAGTTGCGACGCGTCTGTGCTGAGTACAGGCGGTACAGGCGGCGCTGGGCGACGTCGCGACAGTGTCAATTGCGCGATGAGAAAAGAGCCCGGGGAAACGCGCCAAAGAATAAAGAAATACTACTCAGGAAGCGCTCAGATAAATGTAGGCTTTGAGACAATCTTTCAATTTTTCAACTGTATTTGTCAATAGATGTTTATTTTGGGCTCTGGTTTGTATAAGCGAAGATTATTTGGTTGATGCAGCAGAAACTCCAAGTAAAAGTCGACACATCAACAACCGATGAACGGCGTACGATTCTGGAACAGACCCCTCGATTAGTTGGAAATAATAAATTCAAGAATAGACAATAACAGTTCATGAAGAATTGCGACGAATTCACCGCACTTTGAGCAAGACGCTGCAGTTGCAATTAAAGGTTTTTCTTCAGGGTAGCGTTCGCGCTGTTTTTCCAAATGGTCGCCTGTTAGAGTTTAATTGCTGCCATATCTTTCATCCAATCACCGGTGAGATGGCCGAGTTGGTTATGGCGCCAGGTTAAGGTTAACCTTAACACCAATTTCCTGGTGGAGCAATCCTCCTGGGTTCGAGTCCCAGTCTCATCAGTTTATCTTTTTTGCAATTCTTTGCATTTTCATTCTTTTGCTGGACATGTCTATTGCTAATCTTGAAGGCAATGCTCAATCAAATGCCGTTCTGATGTTGTTAAAATACTTCGAAGTCAATGGTGCTGCATCAAAACAATATGCTCTCGTCTCTTTAAGCTCTGCTGGCTGGTTTCATGGGCGTCTGTTATAGTGGAGGTTCAGTGGGTGGCTGCTGGAATGGCACCCGACCGTTCTAGAGATCCGATAACATAAAACGGGCGGTTAAATGGAGCGCAACTGAAATGAATCCAACATTAAGCTATTGAAGGAAGTAAAAGTAAAGTTAAACCTCAATTTTGTTCTATATTTTACATTTTTGTTGCAG
>JAALXH010000450.1:0-20628 GCA_012977735.1 Fusarium tanahbumbuense | reverse complement strand
TCCTCCTCATCATATCTTCCCTTATACACATCTTTCTCCTCATCATCGTATCTTCCCTTATACACATCATCCTTCTCCTCCTCATCAAATCGTGCCCAATACCTATCCCTGTCCTCCTCCTCATCATATCTTCCCCTATTCTCCTCCTCCACCTCCCGGTCGTGATAAGCATCATAGGGGCTTTTGACATAATCGTCGTTACTGGGTTTCTGTGAGTAATTGTCCATGTGAGTGGATCGAGGATCACTGTAGTCACGCACAGAAAGATGGTTATAATGAGGCTCAGCACGCTTGTACTCATCGTGCTTGTGCTTGTAGCCATCATCATGCTTGTAATCGTCCTTCTTATACTTATCGTGGTCATACTCATCGTGGTGCTTGTAGTCCTTCTTCTCTTCATCGTACTTGTTCTCGTAAGAGTTGTAGGAGCCCTTGTTCTCAAAGTCGTTACCGGTGATCAAAGGGGTGTAGGTGAACTTGTTGAAGGCCTCCATGACGCTACCCTTGGTGCTGCCATCGTTGGCGCCCTGCTTCTCCATGATGGTCTTGAGAGCCTTCTTGCCCTTGATGCGACGGCCGATCTCGTAGGTCAGAGCCTAGAAAGTGTGTCAGTATGGATAAATGAATGACAAAGCAGGCCTGGCCTACATAGTTGGCAGATCGGAGACTGTTGATCGAATTGAGGACAGGGCGATCGACTTCACCCTCAAGATACTTGCTCTTATGCTTGAGCACCTTGAGAAGACGTATCAGGGCATTGGCATACTGTCAAGCGGTTTTAGCATAATCTTTCCAAGGACTTTCCAATACAGAGGGGACGCACCTCAAGGTAACAGTCAACAACATAATGCTCCTTATCACAGCCGAAACACTTCTGGAGTGTAGTATAGTCGATCTCCTTATCGTAGACGTCAAGGCGATGCTCAAGCTTGTAGATGTGGTAGACCACACCCTATATCCCATGTGTTAGTCTCATCGAGATTTGTCTAGGGTATTGTTTCGACACACCTTCCAGCAGTCCTCATCATTGCCGCAGTCCTTAGACTTGACAACATGGATCACCTTCTCAACCTCCTTGGTGAGATGATGGAAGTCCTTGCAAACCCTTTCCTTGGTGAGGATATGGCAAGGCTTGATGGGATGCTTGTGGTGAACATGATGAATATGCTCATAGGGATGGAGATGGTTATGCTTATGCTTGTGGTGCTCATGGTCCTTGTGAACATCATGATGATGCTCTCCATGATGTTTTTGTTCATGGTGTTTGTTGTAGTCGCTGCTCTCGACATCCTTAGAGCCGCCGGGGATGGCCATACCGACGGCAGCAGGGATTGCGCAAAGCGCAACGAAAGGGAGGGACAGTCTCATGGTAAAGACTTCCGAAACAAAAAGTAATTCAGAGAATGTGAAGTAACAACTTAAAGTTAAAGAATAATGGTGCCAATGACTTGAACTGAATCAAACTGGCGGACGAATCGCAATCTTAAATAACTTCACCGTGTCTCTGTAGTCGTCTTCTCTTCCAATCGACTGCCCATAAGTGCTTCGATCATGGAATCATCGACACATGTCTATCAAGATCTCAGTGGTCGAAACCTGGGTCCTTTGATCAGCCTCTTTGAAGGCGAAGATGTGATCCTTTGCAAAAAGTCCTAGCGATGCCCTCAAATAAAACGCGCAGATTCTAGCACAGGGCCTTTACCATTAAGCACCGGTCGTGTCATAGTTCAAGTTTCTATAACAACGGAAACGTTGGGGCTTTTCATTGAGGGGAAGCACGCCCATATCGAAGTTCCTTTGTGGTGGCAATGCCAGTAGAGTCATATAGGACTCGTCATCCGGTCATTGAGGCTTAAGAGTCAGATTATATCCCTCACGATGCCTTCATATAACTCGCGAAGAGCATCTTTGCTCTAGCAACGACACGGGATATACTTTGAGGGGAGTCCGAAGGCGTTGTGCCATATTGCCACCTGTTGCTGGGAGGAATTACGCATAAGTACCAACACGATCGCGTAGCAAGACACGACCGTTGTATCTTCGCGTGCTCGACATGTTGGTAAGGTAACAACAATCAGAGGCGAGTTGTAGATTCGAGGTTCGTGTAAGTCGAGAGTGTCGGTACGTACCTCGACGCATCGGCATCTCAAGCTCCGACGTCCCGATCTCGAATTTCCGATAACGATAAGCTTGGATCTTAAGCTTCCTCCATTAGACTATCATCGACTCAATAACCCCAACACCAAACCTCGAATCACGTCCATCTTTTGCGCATCAACGCGCACCCGTTCACTCACCCGCCTGTAACATCCGTATGATTTCCCGCCCTCACGAGGGCCCTCTATAGCGCTACAGCTGGCCGTTCCAGCTCCTTTCCCGATTGTCGCTTTGTTCTGCATCCAACATGGCGCTTTCACCAGTGGTAACACATACGGCTGAGGCGGGCCAGGCGCAAACCCTCGGGCGCGCGATCTCTTCACCCCTCAAGAACGTCACTTCGCAAACGTCTTCTTCCAATGGAACGCCTATGCCTCCTGTTACCTCTGCGCCTGCACCCACGAGCATCCCTACGACACTCGATCTCGCGGAGCAGATGAACGATGAAGAGAAGCGCAAATATGTCAAGGGTACGGAACATTCGACAATTCATGATAATCAACCCTAACATTATCCAGGCAAGAAACTTGGTGAAGGTACCTACGCCGTGGTTTTCTTGGGCCACCTCCGCTCAAAGCCCAGCACCCTCGTCGCTATCAAGAAGATCAAGGTCCAGAAAGAATATGACGAAGGCATGGCCCCCGACGCCGTCCGCGAATTGAAGCATCTTCAGGAGCTCTCTCATCCCAATATCATCTCTCTCCTCTCCGTCTTCTCCTCCAAAGACCAGAACCTCAACCTCGTTCTCGAGTACCTGCCCCGAGGCGACCTGGAAATGCTCATCCGCGACACCGAATCCGTCCGTTACGGTGCTGCAGACATCAAAACTTGGATGGGCATGCTCACCCGTGCTGTCTGGTTCTGCCACGAGAACTTCGTGCTCCATCGTGATATCAAGCCAAACAACTTGTTGATCGCGGACGATGGCGAGGTCAAGCTTGCTGATTTTGGTCTTGCGCGCAGCTTCGCAGATCCCCATCAGCTCATGTCCTCGCGCGTCATTACTCGATGGTACCGACCTCCTGAGTTGCTCTTCGACGCCAAGCACTACAGCGGTGCAGTCGATGTCTGGTCCGTTGGCACCGTCTTTGCCGAGCTCGTCATGCGTGCGCCCTATCTTCCTGGTAATACAGATCTCGACCAAGTCCGGCTCGTTTGCGAGCTCGTTGGTACTCCGACGGACGACATCTGGCCTGGCGTTACCAAACTTCCTGGTTATGCTGTTCCCGGGCAACACCCCGTGCGTGGGAAGGACTGGTACGAGATGCGATTCGGCACGGTTGGTTCCGATGGTGTAGACCTGCTTATGAAGACCCTTATTCTGGATCCGAAGAAGCGCATCACTGCCCGTGGTATGCTCGAGCACCCTTGGTGGCACTCTGAGCCCAAGCCCACACGCAAGCAGGACCTTCCTCGCAAGGGCGGTACAGGAGCCGATGACAAGATGGGTGCTGATCTCAAGCGCCGTCCAGGCGTGATTGACGACGATAGAGGATCAAAGGTTGCTCGCAAGCTCGATTTTGGAGGTATGTAACAGACATGAGTAGATTCGGCGCGGACATAATGGGCATATGACATATGGCATGTAATTTATGGGCATTCTTTGGCGTTTGGCAATGCACAAGGTGAGCAATACGCACATCTAGAAATAGTACAAAATGATTCAAAAGGGGAATTCTATTAGAGACGCAGACCCTTCATGCTCGTAAATTTGATCGTTGATATCTCTCCTATCCAATCACTCAACCTTGACATATCTTCATAATATCGACGTTTTTCCTCGTGAATATATCCAAGCGAATAGTGTTCATCCGAACTGCTCACATGAGCGAGCACTCCATTCCGTACATAGCTCTCTCGACGCTCTTTCTGACCTGGTACCAATCCGCTCTCCTCTGCGCATACTCGTAAACTTCTTCAGCACGGAACACACCACCGAAACGGTCGCCATCCGCAATAACAGTGGCCATTTCGCGCGCGTGCCGTGGATCGATGAGGAAGATTTGACTTAGCTCGCGCAGGGCGGCAAAGTAGGCGAGCAGATCTGCGTTGCGCAGGGTTCTAATATATTCGTAGTAAATGTTCATATCAGCGATGAGAGTAATTGCGCCCTCGGTACTGATACGTTGGCGTTTGAGATGTTTGCAGATGGCTGTAAAGAGGCGCAGACCAACCTCGCCATTAAACACATCAAGCATAGACTTGTCGGTCGTGCCGACTAACATTTTCGTATGTGATGACACAAGCTCAACGATACGTTTGGCTGTGGCTGTAGGGCCAATGTCAGGCTCTGCGGCGGATGCGGCTGGCTTCTCAACGGTGCTGGAGCCACCACCAAATCCAGAGCCAAAGGCAGAGGACGAGGTAGGGGCTGAGGGATCAATTGGATTGTAGTCTGTGGGCGGTTGAGTTGTACCCTGAAGATACTCAACCTCGTCCATCAGGACATCAATACCCTTATTGAGACCGGCAGCAACACTCTCGTCGAGCATCTGCTCAAACTTCTTCTTGGCCAGACCTGCTGGATCCAGGAAATCATTGCGGTCGGCGATCTTGGGAGCGGCGAGTTGTTGCTCGTAGAAGACGTCAATCATCTGCGAGATCAAGTCTCCTACGTTGACGAGCTCGATAAAAGTAACAAGAGGTGCCACACCCGCTTTGTTGTGGTCATTAACCTCTCTTGGGTTATAGTGCGACAAGTGGTCAACAGCCATGTCGAAGCCAGTCTTGACGTGCTTCTGTCCGAGAATTCGAAGCAACACAACGAATATGGTCGCGCATTGCTCTCGCGCTTCTCCTCCAGCTTGTCCGCCAAGATTAATAAAGACAGAAGCACGACCTAGACTAGTTTTCGCAGCGTGTACCAGATTGAGTGCGACCTCAATACTAAATAGTGACTTGATACCCTCAAGCTTTGATGCCATGATAGCTGCCTTGGCTGCGAGTTCGTCTGTGGGTGCCTGAGCAGGTAAGGGGCTTCCTCGGCCATCAAGGCCCAAGCTAGGTGTCTCAGGTCGTGAAGGCTGAGGTGTTAACGACCCTGTGCCATTCAACTCTTTAGACGCTGACATTGCTGGCTTCGTCGATGAAGGCTTATTTGTTGCAAATGGGGAGCCTTTGGGAAAGCTGGGAAGGACAGTAACTGGCATCATGACGACTTTTTTGAAGGAACTCAAAAAGTCCTTCTTATCGGCCGAACGGTTGATGTTTGACATGTAGAAAGACTCGAGAGTCGAATCCTGTTCGGAAAGCTTCTTCTCCCAGCTCGCGACTTCTGTCTCAGCATGATCTGTAAAGAATTCCAACTCAGCTTGAAGGTATAGGTCGAGATGAGGTTCGAAGACGCGTAATGAAAGCTCTTTTGCCATCTCCTTAACATCCCTCTTTGATCCCTCAGGAGGCGTGAGCGATTGAAAGAAGAGTAGGGTCTGCTCGAAGACACCGGATACAGCTTTTAGATAGGCTGCCATAGTCCGTTCATGGGCTTCATCGAATAATGGTGTCGCATATTCCATGATAATATCCTCCCTCACCTTTTCCACAAAACTCCAGAATACCTTTGCAGGCTCGGGGAAGATGCGTTCCATGACCGAAGCTTGCTCATTGACCTTGGCAAGCAGCATCTCGAAGAATAGCCGTGAAGGTTCGAGTACGATGTGTTCCTCCTCTGTCGCCTGATTAAGACAGTCCATGGGGTTGACCACCAATAACTCGTTGTCGTTGAAGATGGGGTGCTTGTGAATGAAAAGGTCGACACCCCCCGTCGCGCCGTCAAGCGTATGCAGGACATGTGCATAGCGATGCATTCGACCGTCCACATCCCAGAATTCGTAACCTTGCTCAAACTCTCGAAGAACCGCACTCTCGAAGATGCCCATCATACTTGAGAGTTTCTCTTCTCGGTCATGGCATCCAGGAGACCAGTCACTATGAGCGAACCTCTTTAGATTAGCAAGCATTTGCGCTTGCTTCTCCGGATCGCGAAATGCCTGGAAGATGATGGGATCCGCATGAGACTTGGCCCGCGCAAGATCAAAGTAAAAAGGTGCCAATGCACCGTAAATCTTTCCATACTCATGCCTTGCGCCGCCTCGAATACTCTTCACTTTCTTGAAGACATCTAAATATGCTGCGGGGTCTTCGTCGGGGTTGGTCGAAGCCCCCACCGCCATTGTTTCGAACCCATCACGAATATCAGCCACAGCACGATTCTTGGCCTCCTCCAACGACGCATCAAATAGCGTTGTTCCCGCAGGTTGCGCAGGGACCGCAATTCCTTTGGCCTGTTTTGCCGCGATGTTGGCAGATTCTCGTCTTCGTCGCACCGCCTCTTCGAATCGACGTCGAGCCTCGAGTTCGTCCCAGCAATCCATGCTCTTTAATCTGGAAACCCATCGTGTGTCGTCGTATACCATATCTCGCATGCGGTGTGATACTCGGGCGAAGCGCATCTGATCGGCGACTGGTAGGTAGTCAAGGATGGCGACCAAGATCTCTGTCCATCATGTTAGTCGCACGGGCTTATTCTCGTCATCGCGAAGTCTTTCGTACCCGCAGGAAGACTGGCTTTCGTATCCAGCATCTCGGTCGCTTTAAGGGTGCTCAGGATGCTGCCCCGGTTGGCAGCACCCGTTTTGGAACGGTACATGATTGATGGTGTTTATGTACTGCGATTCCGGTCGTTGTCTTAATGCACAGCGCCTTCGATTATGTTTTCCGGGCGCAATTCTCCTCGTAGTCCGCTTATCAATTGTATCTTGTTCGATGCCATGAGGCAGCGGTCAATTCGTTAGGTCGTCCAGTTGGAGTAGTCTAGTCTAGCATGTGGCAGCTGGACTCTGCATGTAAAGCGACACCGACATTGGAGGGGGGAATCGAGCTTGCGAGTTGCTTATGAGAGGTCGTATTTCTCGTTGGATGATGTTCGCCGCAAGAACCCGAGATGGTGAGTTTGAGTTATGGAAGATAGTAGTAGTAAACCTTGGAAGGTAAGTTGGGCCAACTTATATGTACCTACCAATAACCAAGAGAAGCTGCTGCTCGGTCCGTGTTTCTAGCTTCGACAGGGGTATCGCAATCTGCAAATGCCCCGCATCATCAACGGCAGGTGAGGGACCTTCTTCTTCATCTCCACTAACAAGGCGCTGAAGCTTACCCTATATCCTCTCATTTCCGCACGTTTTTATAAGAACAACAGTGACGTAGGTATACTGTTGTCATATGGGTGCTATATATATATGTATATTTTATATCCATTGATAAATAAGGAGGCGTTGGGTAATTTACTACTGTAAATCCATTCCCCTCCCTTAATGCTATTCAACCATAAATAACTACCTCTATACCAATTTTTACCAGCAAAACTCCGTAAACACCATTAATATGATAGCCAATACCCGCTTGAGAAGTACTCATGACTGCTCAGAAGCACCAATGAAACTCCCGCCGCATGCAAATGCCACCTGTGCTATGCTATGCGCATCCTTATTTCATTTACTCAAGAAAGGTGAAGAGATGGGTATGCAACACGTTCATAGCGCGAGTAGCATCCCGTGCACTTATCACACAAGAGATGTTGATTTCACTAGCACCTGTCAAATCATATTAGCTTAGCCTTCATATAAGAATATCAAATCAGATACATACCTTGGGAGATCATCTCGAGGTTGACGTTGTGTTCACCAAGAGTAGAGAACATGCGTCCTGCAATACCAACCATGTTCTTCATCTCAGCACCAACCAGACTCAGAATTGCCATATCGGTGAGTACGCTCACATCGCCACAATCAGCAAGCTCCGCGGTGGCATTTCCAAAAGCCTCAACCTGTTGGCTGCTTGCATGAATGGCCATAGAAACGTGCACCTCGGAGGTGGAAATGAGATCGACAGAGATGGAGTAGTGGTCGAGGATAGAAAAGACACGAGCAAAGAAGCCGTGAGAGATCGATCTCTTATTCGAGTGCACGTTGATGACGCTGATATGGTCCTTGATGGTAACGGCAGTAGGTCGCTTGGGTTTTCGGTGGTCGGCTTCAGGCTTGGGGGTGGGAGAACCGCGTGTAAGCTGGTGGCTAGCAGTGCGCATGCGATCAGGAACAACAATGGTGCCATTACCACGAGGGTTCTTGACATTCTTGATGCGGATAGGAATAGGAGGCTCAGCTCGGATGACTTGGTCCATAGTAAGATGGTGAATGACCTCTGAGCCATAGAAAGTCAACTCAGCTGCTTCGGAGGGAGTGATAGATGAGAGCAGGCGTGCTGTGGGAACCTTGGAGGGATCGGCTGAGAAGATACCGTCAACCTCCTTCCAGACTTGCAGCTCCTCGGCCTTGACGCCAACAGAGAGAAGGGCGGCGCAAAGGTCAGTGTAGCCACGGCCAATGTCACCATCGATAAGACTGCCAGGGACATTACCAAAGAAACCAGTGACAACTGGAACACGGTTTTCACAAGCGACGATCTTGCGGGTGAAGGCCTCAGATGCTGTGCGGTAAAACTTGTCGTCGAGGCGGCCTGCGGCATCATAGTGGAACGAGTCGCAGAGGTCAACGTATTCGGATTCAACGCCCTACGCTGGATGTCAGTATTTGAACCGCGCAAATAAGTGAGTGCATGCTACGAAAGTCCTGCCTCGACAGAAACACATGCAGATGTCCTTGAATGGAGGAAGATGCGGTCCTTCCATTGCAAGTATCCAAACTGGATGTATTCCAGCGGGTCTGGAAATTCGCGCAGCACTATTCAGATGAATACTCACCACATCCTGCAAAAGGGCCGTCATGAAGCGACAACTCAACTTCTCACCGAAGCTAATAACACGGTCCTTTGCTCTTGAGTTGATCTCGAGGTTGAATCGCTTGGCAGCCACGATATACTCAACCAGCTCCTGACACTCATCCCTGATGGTCTGGATGAGAGACTCACGGAGAGCCTGGTCCTTGATGAATGATTCAGCGGCAAAGACATGGTCGTTGCAAATGTCGAGCATCAAGCCACGAGCCTGCTCGACCAATTCGTTCTGCTGTTCCTCATCGGAGCATATGGCAGCACCGACACCTCTCAGCTTGACATAGACAGCCAATAGTCTATTTCATGGTCAGTCTTTAATCAAGCTCAATTCCAATTACTTTCCAGTAAAGGAGAAGATCATCAAAACTTACCGGCTGGTGGTACCCTCGGCCTTTTTCCCAGTACTTCTCGCAGAGCATACTACGATGACTCTGTTCTGAGACAAGGTGGCTCTATTGACAATGTCAGACATGACTTTTCTGAATCATCTCCCCGCAATATCATTCCATGTTCTTCTCCAATAATCATAATTCACAAAGTGATTTCATACCTAACAATATCCTTTGCAATCTAGAACATTTTTGTTAGCACCATGTATAAAACAACAGAGATAGTGCTTCTCCGAGGATCAACAAGAGGGAATAACAAACCTTGTCCGGGAACTTTCCCACGCTTGTACCACCAAACTTTTGGACTACCCAGCCAAGGGACGGCGAATTGCTGTGCGAGAGACTTCCCATAGTTGCTGTGTGACGTGTATTATATAAGAATAAGATGAAAACAGACAAGAAAATCAATCCTTTTAACGTGGATCCAATTCAATGGCTGGTAGTTGCTGATGATTGAACTGTTGGCGGTGGTGGAGTTCGTTTTTTTCCGGGCTGAGTAACAGAGCGAACGAGGGAAAAAAAGTTTCTCAATTGAGTGAGGCACTAATAAATTAAGGTACCGATGCCGTCCGTACAGTACAGCCCACTGAGTGAGTTGAAGTAGGTACCCACGGACAAGCGCCGAGTCACCTCCGTATTTCTCAAACGAGAATGAACCCACTGAGTAATGTAATGTGAGAAAGCCCGCTGACGTGATGGTGTTGTTTCTTGATAGAAATGGCCACCTGTAAGCTGGTTGTGGTGTAGGTAACCTTGGTGTATGCCTCAAGATTGAACTTGGAATAATAGGTATATGAAATGATTAAAGGAGAAGGATATTGAGTGTGGACGTGTCTTTGAGGTTATACAAATATCGTATCAAGATTCCACCAATGTCGAAAGCTGGATATGAATATGTACAACCCGTCCGGGAACGGAGACAAGGTTCAAGATAATTGGATGCGGTCGACAAGATCAACAACAGAGTTTTTGTTCCTTAGCACACATCAACTACGAGAGATCACCCTTATATCTATTTACTCTGTCATGCCATTGCACAGTCATCATAAACAGGACCGAAGTGAGCTCCGAATAACAGCTCATCCACAAGGGTAAGGAAGCTACTGACAGTGTATTTCTCTTACCTCTGTATGACTCGGCCTTGGTTCCATGTTCCGTCTTCGGCTCTGGCCCTTCTTTTTTTCTTGGTTTGGCTAGGTTCTCCACAGCGCTAGTGGTAAGCAATCCCCGACCATGACCCCAGTAGAGAAACCGAGAGACCATACTAGAGGCATATACCACTATAGAAGCTTTTGCTTTATAACCATACAGCCTATTGGCTTGATTCAATGAATGAAGAAGCCCAAAGACAAGACAGAGTAATACTGGGAATAGTATACAGACAGACATAGTGACATGGCCATATATCAGAAATCCGTCCTCATCATCCCATCAATGGCAGATCACTCATACATAACATTGACCAACCAATCAAACTCAGAACTCTACCCTGTCAACTAGACTATCAGAGCCGAAAAGCCATGCAGATAGGAACTAGGTCAGTGACCATTGTTGGTAGATCAGTAGATATTACTTGGATTTTCCCATGAAAACAATTACTGGGTACTATACTCAAACATACAGCCCTACCCTTTCTTGTCCAACCAATCCTCAGATTCGTCGGGTAACCTAAACGCCATACCCAGGTACTGTTATGCTGCGACTCCTTATCCCAAGCATTATAAGATGAACACAAAAATTGAACACGTCTTCCAATGAACCTCTGCCAGTCACACAGGTTCTCAAGACCATCATCGTATCGTCGTACCCTCGTCCCATCGTGTCTGATTCGAGAATAAGACAGACCTCTCTCTGCGGAACTGTTGGACACCATTAAATCACCAAAGGGTATAAACCGTCCCAGCCCCGGAACGCCAGTCTCCTCCATATTAGCTCGACAACACAGCCATGCTGGCCCTGTGTCAAATGCTCTACATCTCGCCTGTAGCAAACTCCGTTCCTGTCAGCATGTCATGCTCCTGGTTTTCAGTACCGGCATAGTCAAACTTGTCCAGCTGAAAGTCTTCCTCGGGGGTTCTAATCCCGATTCCGCTGTCATCATGAATGTCGCCGCCACCCATGTTCATCGAGTTTTGATTCACTTTGTTGGAGGCGGGAGGAAACGGCGCACGTTCCCCTTGGTTCTGAGATGCATTGCTTAGGTTGAGTTCATCGCTGCCAGTGCTGTATCGGGAATTTTGTCGGCTTTTGTCTTTCGCTGCCTGAGGAGGAGGGGTGGCTGTGTTGGCCCCCGTCATGTGGCTACTCTTCTGCTTCATGAATCCTCCTGACTCCACCAAAAAGCTCACCATCTCATCCACCCATGTCTTGGTCACCCACCAAGAACCGAAGCTCTTACCTCCAGACATTGTGATCTCACGCATCACTGCTGTGCCGATACGCTCGATACACCACACGATATCGGTGTGCGAGGCGTAAGGGAACTTTTCGGGAAGGCGTTTAAGATAATCAACCCAGGGCTCCAGAACATTGGGAGGAGTAGAGCTCTTGCTCTCATCACCCAATGACTGGTCATTACGTTGACCGAGTTCTCCGTAGAAAGTGATGATCTCCATTTCGTAGGGCACGTTGATAGGGTTCAGGAGGGTTCGGATATCGTGAATGAGAGCATTCACTACATCGTCCATGCCTCGCGTGGGTACGCACTCAGCAACCTTTCGAACTCGGATCATGTGGATCCAATCCAGATACATCTGCGTGCGATTCGGGGCAGATACAAGCATGTTTGCTGCTGCGTGGGCCGTCAAGTTTACTCTGAGTGCGCGATCGAGAAGTCCAGCAAATAATGTTGCGGGAGCTTCTTTGGCTCGAAGAACATGCTGGGGCTGGCCCTGAAAAGACTCCCGAATGTGGTAGACAAGTTTATCCGAGATGGCCCTCAAAGCATCTAGTACTTGCTTTGGCACGACTTGAAGTGTAAGGAGCGAGACAATTGTCATCATGCGTTGATAGAGGACAAAATCACATTCCTCAATCCAAGCTGCCAAAGCTGGGTTCCCAAGCAATTTCTGCACGGGCATGGTTAATGTTCCCTGGAAAGACGTATACAAATGGAAAAAAGTCTTCTCCCTGCAGTATCGAATACACTCAACGAGCGATGTACAGTGGGAGCGATATAATGCTGATAAAGACTTGGCAGCATCAGGATCGGTGTTCGGAGGAAGGAACTTTTCGATAGGAGGCAGAGGCAGAGGATCCGCGGGGTCGCCTTGTTTTTCGTCCGCTGGAGGGAAAGCCAGCTCGAGTTGGGTCTTTGTATTGGTAGAGTTGATACTGTCAAGATTTCTAATCATATGTTCGTTGTATAGACTGTGGGACTGGAAACCGGATTGGCGTGAGGTTGCGACGGGCTTCGTTTCGGTGCCGATATTAGGTGAAAGGAGCGCATTTTGACTCATGTTGTTGGGTAGGGTTGGCGATTGGCTAAACGTTGGTCAGTAGGTATACATAATGCGAGGTAGGGCCATATCTGACTTGAAGTTCGGGGTGATTGTCGCGGCTTCAGACGTAGGGCGAGCCGTCTGAATCGGATGTTCAGGGATATCGGCTTCCTCACGAAGTGTGAAGTTAACGTAATGGTATTTTGACTCTCCACGAACACCCAACCGCCTTGTCTTGAGACCAGGGAATAACACGCGAACAAGCTTTCCGAAACTAGCAGGGTTGAGTACAGTTATTCTCTCGTTGGCACATTGGGAAGCGTAATTGGCGTATACACGTCCTCGAGGGACAGATCCTTTGCCCGTGGCACAAACTGAATTGATCCTATTATGGTCAGCGCGTATCCCAGTCACAAATTAATACACCAACGACATACCAAAGCATAGCAAAGACCTGTCGCGTCCTCTCCGAGTTTGGGCCTCGCTCATTGCCGTGCAATTCTTGTGCCACTTCATTGAGAGCACGATGTCTGTTGGCAGCAAACAGTTGCCTCATCTCCAGCTCGTTATTTGCGCTCGATCGAGTTGTCGTGGCTCTCGGGGCTCCGACCATAGCGGCCATAAGAGAATCGCCTTCGTCGTTTTCATCGCGTTCTGCCAATTGGCTTTCCCCCTCCGTGAAGCTGGCATTGTTGCCGTACTGCTCAGCAGGAAGGGGATGCCGTTGCGCAGGTTGTCTTTGTTGGTATTGCAAGGGATGATGGCCCATAGACGCATTCATGGGGAAGTCTTGGTTACCCTGCATATGTGTCGCAGCCTGCATCAACATTTCGTCTGTCGACATCTGGGCAGCGCCCATATCTTTAACGTGGCCATGAGTATGCGCCAGCATCTGGGCGGCATGCTCGTCGGGCAACCATTGGCCGGAGTACATGTCCGACGTGTCGGCAAAGCTTGGTTGCTCCAGGCTGTTAAGTGAAGCTGTTGAAGCCTGGGAAAGAGGGCGTCTGGCCGATCGAACGGAGGAACGGGCTGTCAGAGCTTGGGTTTGCCCAGCAGCTGAAATACTATCCACTGATTGTCCAAGGATGTGTCAACAATTGTCAAGTTTGGACATGGAGAGAGGAGAAGGTTCTTTGTAAGGAGAACAAGAAAGTTTTATGCTTGTTAAGGCCGAGGGGAACGAGGGGAATCGCGTCGTGATTGAGAGGATCGAGAATTGAGTTTGTTGCTTGGCCAGAGGAGGCTTGAGGGGAGGAAGCAAAGCAAAATAAAAACAGGGAGAAAGTTTACTCACACTCCATAGGTACGGTAGGTACTTAGATGAGAGACGGGGACGTTGTTGATTTAGGTAGAGTCGAGGAATTTGTGGGCTAGCAAACAACAAACATTGGCTGGGGGGGGGGTCCGGATGCGCCGATTCAACAACAATGAAACTCGAGGGAGAAAAGAACCACAACCACGATGTCAAGAAACAACAAAAAATGCAGCAATGGCTGATTCAACTGAAGCGAATCACAATAATACCGCGCAAGGGGCTGCGCGGGTTATCTTGGGCGCGGTGCTGAAGGTAGGTAATAGTATGTCTTTGCTGGAACTGTTGTTGTGCTTGTGTTGTCGTTGCGAGGTCAACGAGAAATGGAGACAGTTCTGGACCTCAACGAGCCTATCGAAGTCGTCCGTTGCATTAGATAATCTGAGTGGAGGCTATCCACCTGTTCTATTGGCGTGTCTTACTCAAGCTTCATCGGATTGGATTGTCTGGTGCTCATTTCGAGACCGTAAATTAGCCGAAATTCCTGCTCTCACGGTTTACGAGTCTTGACTGGTCGCGCATACAGTCCTGTACGATCGTGTCTCGATCTGTGTCTTTGAGGCTTGCATCTACTAGTCTATTCCCGGTCAAAGGTGTTCGCTGTGAGAAGCGATATCCATTCTAGCTATGGGAAACATGACGGTTGCCCTGAACATCTGGTACTTGTGCATTGCAGCTTGAATAACGGCGGGCAATAAGTGATTCAGCCAAGATCAACGTGCTTGGTAGACGTTCAGTTGTCCAGGGGAGATGTGAGATGTCAAGAAAGCACATGTTCTGCTGTATAAGACCAGTGGGTGGTCGTGAATATGATATGCTCACGAGATCATAATCACAGTCACAATCCTCTGCCCATGAGGAACACATAAGACAATCGATAAGCAGCTGTATGGCTTGAAAGCCGCCTCCGCGCGTACAACCTGTTTTGACAGACAATACTTATTTGGCATATCGCGTTGATTTGCCTCTGCATGGCATTGACCGATGCGTCCCGCAGGTTTGTGGTGAACTCACCATGTGCAGATATGAAGCCTCCTGTAACCCCCCTTTTAGTGTTGCTTGTAACGCTTGGGGCGTTCATGCTCACAGCCATGAAATGATGTAATTGTTTAGGTTTCGTTTGTTTTTCTTGCGTACTAGTGTATATACATGTGATGATGTATATTAGCGCTGAAGAACAAAGTACCCTGCGTCATACCCGGAATTATCCAGACTAACAATGACGAACAGTCCTTGTGGCTCAATACCTTATCATGAGCTGGAGATGGATATTGGAACATGACCAAACTTTCGCGTCGAAGGAAATAGATAACAGAGTGATACTAGCCAGTGTAAATAGAGCTATCCTCTAAGGTTCTTCAGATTGACAGTCGGGTTATTTTATAGTAAATACTAAATCTTCAAACTACATCACCTGCACACCATCACTCACCCTAAAGTGATCAGCTTAACAACTCACCTCACAAAGAATCACTCACTGTACCTCATCGTACAGGGTCACAAGCCAGTGACACACTGTTCCTTTCAACTGACTCCGCGCCAACTTTGTTCCCGCTTCGCTTCCGACTTACCGTACTTACCCTACGTAGCAGGTAGTGGAGGTTAAGGTTCCATTATCTTCCCCCCCATCTCAGCTGGAGCTAGCGCTACGATAAAAGCTGCCCTGCCTCTTTATTAGTTGACCTCTTCCATTCTACCATCTGTGCTCCTCTTACGTATTGGACGCTAAGTCAGCTATTTCACACCAAACCCCTCCAAAGCCTTTTTTTACAACTCTACCTTTATACCATCACTCGACACTTCAACATCACCACTTATTGCTACAGCATTACCAACAATGTCCGCTCAAGACAAGGCTCAACAGTACCTTGGTCAGCTCGACCGTGAGGTATGTTCTTGATGCTGCAATGTGTTCGCTCTCGTAGTCGAAACAAATTACGCAACCGCACGATTCGGATCAAATGCTGACGACTGTTTTCCTATTATCCAGCTTTCCAAATACCCCGCCCTCAACAACCTTGAGAAGCAGGCTGGTGTTCCCAAGGCCTACGCCGTCATCGGTGTCGGAGCTCTCTACTTCTTCCTCATCATCTTCAACCTCGGCGGTCAGCTTCTTACCAACTTTGCTGGCTTCGTTATTCCCACCTACTACTCGCTCGGTGCGCTGTTTAGCCACACCAAGGAGGATGATACTCAGTGGTTGACTGTACGTGGCCTTCTTTCCTAGCCGCCGGAGCGGATCCCGAGATTCACCGGTCTCTGCGTGGCAGTAGATTTGCTAACTGTTTGTGCAGTACTGGGTCGTTTTCGCTCTGTTCACCGTGATCGAGAGCTTCGTCCAAGTCGTCTACTGGTTCCCCTTTTACTTTGTCTTCAAGTTCATCTTCCTCCTCTGGCTCTCTCTCCCTGCCTTCCGGTGAGTTCTAATGCGGGTCTGCACCTGCACCCGCCCCGCTCTGTAAAGGATTTTGTTCAAATACTGACTTGGATAGGGGTGCCGAGCTCATCTTCCGATCTTTCCTGGCCCCTACCCTCGGCCGATACTTCCAGCAGTCTGGCTCTACCGCCTCTGGCCTCCGTGCCAAGGCTGACGGCCTTGACAAGACCGAGTAAACGGTCTTGGGCATGCAACTTGGTCGCTAATCCAAATCTCGCGTACACCGCGTGACCCGGACCAAGTACTCTCGGTTATATATGAACGGAAAAATTGTTGTCTCTAAGGAACGGAGTAGCTTTCAAAATAGCTGCTCAACTCGAAGGAGGACGAGAAGGATTAGTAACATGGTTAAGAAGTAAACAGGTTAGAGAGAGTGAGACGCAAACACGCTGCATCGGGTAGCTGTTTCGGCTCAAAGGAGACTTGTCTTATGATACAGTCTGGGTGATGAATGAATGCCACAGGTATTGACTAGAATTACTTTGAGAGACGCTCTGTTTGAGTGTCATGAGAACACGTTTCGCGATTATGTCGTTTTGCTTACCCCACATCTCCTCAATTTTTTGATCTGCAGTGCGGTGTTGAAGACCTGAGACGGGAGGTCCCCTAATTTGTAAGACACCTTACAACTGTCGCGTGCCATGTTTTCTACACCTTACTCATGCAACGTTTAACACTGAAAGGAAAGAAAGGTACAGTATGTCACTAATCATCAGTCTGTTACTGGTAGTTCAAGCTCAAGCTCTTGGGCCAAGATCTGATCCGATCTGGCGTGACCTTGACGTAGCGCCCAAGTTGGGTTGGTCGACAGCTAGCCCAAGGATCCCTTATTTTTAGCATGGTCCAAGCTTTTTGTAACCGTTCGTGGGTTCGCCCAGACCCAAAAAGTCCCGAGGCCGCGACCGCTACGAACCTGATGCAGCTACTGTACCGCTGGGCCGTTTGTGGCGGTGCAGTATCCCGAGACGGATAACTGCGCCTCACTTCCCCTTGAGGCTGGGCCAGTCCCTGCTTGGCGTATTGAATTAGTGTCGGCGATGTCAGCAGTAGCATTGGAACCTTATCCTGGGCTGAACTGCCTAGGGATTTCATCTTCACCATATATTCATTCGATTGACGCTTGCCAATAAAGACTAGATCGCCCAAAACACGACTTTGGGAGGTTTTGCAATGATTCTATCCCGTTAACAGTCTTCGTGCTACGAAAATCAACACTCGTTTCCTGATTGCGCGTCACTAGATCGAAGTTGTACCCAGCGAAAAGGCGAAGGCCCCTGGAGGGAACGCCCACCATCATGATACCCAATGCGCCCATAATACGACTACCGACATCGAAAATAACGTACACACTAGCCATAGTGTTGAGTCTGTTGCTCTGCGCTTCTGGAAGTGCCGATGCAACGAAACTATTGCATGACTCCGTATTCGATACCGAACTACTGATCGAACGAAGCGATGCATTCGATCTGAAATACGAACCTGACTTTGGAGTATTCGATCGCAGTATACTCGGTCGTGCGCCTGCCGAACAACCGCTTCTGACCAACAATGGCCCGGATAGTCGACCAGTGAGTCCTGGAGAGACTATCTGCTACGTCGTGGATAAAAAGACATTATTCGGCAATGATAAGAGGAGCGACGACACTCATGAATCGAGGGATGATGGAAAGGAGGAGTCTGGTCATCAAAACTCCCGCCGAGCAGAATCCAAGACCGTTTATATATCAGTAAATACCTGCTCGAGACCAACACTGAATTCCACGGATAAGGACAACAAGCCTGAAACAGCACCGCAACTCAGTCTCTATACTTCAACATCGAGCAAAATCAAGTGCCCTGACTCATCCAACTACAACAAGACGAATTCTGATCTTCAAAGGGTACCCTTCGATGAGGGTGCAGCCATGGTCACTGTTAATGCAACTGATGCAATCTATATCAGTGTAGCGGCCCCCAACATTACAAAAAAGCACAGCGGGGATTGGAAATATCAAATCGCGATATCTTTCGACGAATACTACCACAACTACGACTCCGAGAACGGTACCGCTCGGCTGTTATTGATGGATTTTGATTCAACATCGGCACTTCTTGTTACTAGTAATTTGACTGAGGACTCAAGTGAGACCCAGCAGATTATGAAAAGGCCGCCTCCTTACCAATTGTTTGTTGGTGATGACAAATTGAAGTCCATTGACGGCCTGCGACACTCGGCTTGTGGTCTTATCCAGAGCGCTGAAATTTGGGCGAATGGCAATAAGACAGGGCGACACAATGACCTAGTTACTACTGGTGTCACAACACGAGGGCCTGGCCAGCTGCCCAAGCAACAGTTCTTGATCGCAGGTCTCAACCACAGTACATCGTACTCTGGCATCCTTGTCAAGATGCCAGAAGGTAACAGCAAGCGGGCTGGTCAAACAACAGGCGGTGGAGGTACAGTTTACCGTGCCACCTCATTTCAGACATCATCCAGTAAGTCAAAAGTACAAATCGGGTATCTTGTTCACGATTAACCCCCTTAGGCTCCAACTGCAAGATGGTCACAAATCTCAACTTCTGCAACGAGACACAATATGCCGTTCCAGGGAATGAAAAGAAGTTCAACAACACGGCACTGGCAAAACACTATGATGACTACGCCAGAAAGATGTATGCCAACTTTGAGAAGGTTCTGATGCAGATGCCTTGCGAAACACCCCCCGAATCGCGCTACTCGCTCGCGCGGAGTTGTGACGACTGTCGCCAGGCCTACAAGCGCTGGCTATGCACCGTCACTATTCCTCGCTGTGAGGATGTTATGGGCGGTGGCAAGCACAGTGTTGTCCGCAACGCTTTCCAGGCTTTCCCTAATGGAACTGAACTCCCCAATAACTTTCGAAAGGGGCTCACGTTATCTGCGAACAACTCCTCACGCAACGCCTGGATCGACGAAACTATCAATCCTGGCCCGTACAAGGAGTTATTGCCTTGCGAAGATATCTGCTACGATGTCGTCCAGTCTTGTCCCTCTGCTATGGAACTCAAGTGTCCACAACCCGGTTTCCCGAGTTTTGACGTGAGCTATGGACAGCGGAGCGATACTGGTAGTATAACGTGTAACTACCCAGGCGAGGCGAGGACAAAGACCAGTGCAGCAAATATTGTACATCCAGGTACATTTATACTGAGCGTGGTGTCGTTGATGATCTGCTTGGCGCTATGAGAAATCATATTCTTGGGTATGTTTGGAGTTTAGACGGCGTTGATTTAGATGCCTTGGCCACATAGTATTGTAATAACCTGACCATATTATGACCACCTGTTTAAGATGATTTATACGTGATTTGACAGCCTTCGAAAGGAGCCCAACTGTTCTGTGCTCTACAATTAAATTTTCGTCTTCGGCCTAGACTCTAAACCTTTTTCGCCTTTGTCGCAGCATCGTACTCCTTGATAGTCGTTTCTAATGTCTCGATAGTCGCTACAAAAAGCAATGTTAGCCAGCTCGTCTTGTCGCAAGCACTCATCAAGACCAACCATCTCGTTCGGCGCGAATCTCGTCCGTCTCAAGCTTCACCCACGACCAGTATGCAAGCTGATATACGAATACAGCGATAAGAAGCGTCTTTGCGATCGGCCGTGTGAAAGTACGATAGAATTGGGACTGTAGCTTTATCAGTATAGGCATCAATTGTACATATTTGTATGCGTACCGTTGGGCTGGGCTGAGTCTTGCTCGCATACGTCCTTCTGCTGACCGAGAACAAGCCTCTGTTATACACGCTCCTTGGCGCAATTGCAGGCCGTAGCCTCGTCAATGTTGCGGAGATCATGATGTTGATGTGTATCCGTAGTGAATTGAATTGAACCGTCGAAAGGCAATCGATAAGCTTCAATCACATAAACACCAGCCACATCAACTGTGGCGGCAAGGCGCATCAAGTGGGGGAGGGCGGAAGGAGCAGTCCCTAGCACGGTACCTGTCTCCCCTGCCCATTTATACGCGGTCTTTAATAAGGGGAAAGGAACACATGTCCCCAAAATTGTTAGCAGCCCATTTAACTTATAGGCCTCTGAAATCTGTCCCCTAGTCGATCTCTGAGCTAGTACTTGAAC